>JAOUZG010035355.1:197385-222245 GCA_026289955.1 Argiope argentata
TTAAACTCAGGTCTGAATATGTTAATCTGCCACCAACTCGTAAAATATCATTCTCATCTAAAAAAACAATTTAAAGATTTTATCTTACTATTAATGGAAACTGAAACACCCTTTTTGAGATTTTTAATCTCTTCTGCAAACTCACTTTGTTGAACCAGCTGAATTACACTCATTTCAGCTTGTTGAAGTTCTTTGATGGTAAGATGACCTGCAAGTCTTTTACTATTTTTAACATTATGTATCAATCTAAATACACAGCACATAACACGAATTATACTCATATAGTTATTACTTATTTTAAGAATATCATCAATCAAGGTATTATGATTAAGGATAGTAAAGATAAGTGGAGAATAGTCAAAACTTTTCTTTAGTTCATCGGAAATGTCACTCGGTGAAACTGAAGTATCACCATTACCCGTATTTGCTGGAAAGTCAACATTTCTCAAGAATTCAGGTCCTCTCCACCATAGGTCACTATTTAATAGAACATCAACACTGACACCCCTGCTTAAGAGGTCAGCAGGATTTTGTTTGCCAGGACAGTGAAACCAGGCACTTGTATCACACAGACTCTGGATTTCAGTCACTCGATTGGCTACAAAGGACTTCCACTTCTTACTGGATCCTTTAATCCAATAAAGTGTGATTTTTGAATCGGTCCAAAGAAAACTTTAGATGGTCTTTTGAGATCGACAATTGCCTTAACCTTGCTTGCTAGTCGAGCTGCGAGCAATGCTCCAAATAATTCCAGTCTCGGCAAGGTTATTTTGGTAAGAGGAGTAACACGGCTTTTGGACACTAGAAGATTAACTTCAACACTGCAGTCTTTCACAACTCTCGTATATATGACAACACCATAGGCCTTTTGACTTGAATCACAAAAACAATGCAGTTCGACGGCATCCGTGGGTTCTTCAATACAACCTAGTACACACCTGGGAATCTGCAGCTCAGGAAGACGAGGCACCTCAGACATCCATTGGCACCACAACTTTTGAATCTCTGGGGGCAGTTCTTCGTCCCAAGAGAGTTTCTTCTTCCACAAGATCTGGAGGATGCACTTCACACGAATAGTAAATGGAGTAAGAAGACCAAGAGGATCATATATCTTTGATATTGCACGTAGGAGGTAACGTTTCGTGTTCTCGTTTTTCGATAGACTATCCATTAAATTCTGCATTCCTACGAGCAGGTGATCTTTAACAGTATCCCACAGCATCCCTAAAACTTTGGTTGAATCGGTACTCTGACTAATTGGATTGTCCTGCAGATGAGTTTTTAAGCCTTCACGTTTCCACAACTGCATCAGTTCGTCGCTATTTGTTGTCCACTTTCTCAGCCCCATACTAGCTTCGGACATTATGGATACAGCTTGAGTAGAAATTTCCAATGCATCTTGCAATCTGCTAGCTCCGCATACAAAATCATCTACGTAGAAAGATCTCTCCAGACATTCTGTAGTGGTCGGGAACTGCTCATGGAATTTTTTCAAGTGCGTGTTAATGGTAGCAGAAAGGAGAAATGGGCTGGATCTTACTCCGAAGAGTACACGATTAAATCTATACACTTGAAGTGAATCATTTTCTGTCCATAAGAAACGCACTGCATCTCTGTCTTTTTCAGCTAGCGATAACTGTAAGAAAGCTTTCTCAATATCAGATGTGATTGCGATTTTGTTCAGTCTGAAACTTATTAGAATGTCTAATATATTGGAATTCAAGTTTGGGCCAGGCCAAAGACAGTCATTTAAACTCAAGTGTTGAAAGCTTTGACTTGAACTCGCGTCGAAAACAATACGCATTTTTGTGGTTGAACTATCATCTCTAAACACTGGCTGATGAGGTAAATAGTACACTGGTTTGTTCGTAAGCTTCTCAGGATTGGTCATCTTTTCTATTATGCCCTTTTCCTCATAATCACGAAAGGTTTCACGATACTGCAAATTTAGATCAGGATTTTTCTTAAATCTCCGCACAAGGGAATCCAGCCTCTTTTTTGCAACACTGTAATTATCATTAAGTTCATTCCAATTCCTCTTCCATGGTAGTTCAGCCTCATAACGATTTTTTTTGTAACGGTTTTTTCAAATGTCTCTAAAGATTGATCAACCTCATTGCAATTAGGATCATCTTTAATTCCTACTGATTCGAGCTCCCAAAATTTTTGGATTTCATTTCCTATGTCACTACAATCATAATAAGCCCACAATGAGCTTGTTGTATATTTTGAGGTTTGGAATTTGAAGCACTACCGGTGGCTATAAAGCCAAATACTGAATTATGAAATATTATCTCCGAATTGGGCATTTGAATTTGCCCGGATCTCAAGAGTTGATAGAATATCTCTGCACCTAAAAGCATATCTATGTAACCTGGGCGGTAAAATTCAGGATCGGCGAGTTTAATATTACTCGGTAAATTCTCTTTTGGAATTTGTAACGAATCAATTGGAATCATATTACAAATTTTGGGTACGCATAAAAACTCTAATTTTATCTCAAAGTCACTTCCGTTAGACACTACCGCGCTAACTCTAGAGTTCACATTTATTTTGGCATTATTTAAACCGGATACTGCTACGGATATTTTTTCTTTTTTTATTTGCAATAAATCTGCTAACTCAATAGTTACCATCGAGCACATACTGCCACAATCTATCAAACATCTGGCCTTTTTCAGATTCCGTAACGATCCTTAACGAATATAATCGCAGTTGAAAGTATCACCGTTTTTATTTTTTTTTTCATCTCTTACTTTCACTGCTGCTCCGGAAAATATACTACGATCATTGCTCAAATCAAAGCTCACGGCGTTTGGATTGAGACTCGATGACTCATCTCCGTGGCCTTGAACGTTTCTATCCCTAATTTCGCTAACGTTTAGTTTCTCGTTCTCGAAATGAAGCAATGTGGAATGCTTCTTCGAGCATTTTTGACACCGGAAAGTAGACGTACAATTTCGTACTGCATGAGATTTTAAACAGTTGAAACAAAGATTATGTTTTTTCACGAATTCACATCTATCTTTTACGGAAAGATTGAGAAATTCAGGACATCTATAAAGTCCATGAAAATCTTTACTCTGGCATTTTACGCATTTAAATTTTAAGTTTTTAGCATTAGATGTAGAAAGCATAGCCGTAACTTTATTTTGAAAGTTATGACTCTTTTTAATTTCTTTTTCTTTTCTTTTACTGTTTTGAAGGGTTCTCGCTTGGTTTTGCAAAAACGAAAGCAGTTGATTTAAAGTACCAAATTCTTCGGAATTAGTCCGTTCTTTTCCCCACCAATAACGAGTTGATTTATCCAACTTTTCGACTATTAAAAACACGATAATGGTTTCTGATAAATTCTCAACTTCATAATTTAGAACTTCTAGAGATCGAACACATTCATTTGTTACATCGATTAAATTTAGGATGGCACTCGATGATTCATTAATACTAGGGTGATGTAGAAGTTTTTTGATAATGGAATTTAATAGTTCTCTTTTATTCGAATATCTATCTTCTAGAAGTTTCCAGGCAATATTAAAATTAGCATCAGAAATAGATATGGAATTGATTACTCTTAAAGCCTCATCTCTGCAACTCGCTTTTAGATACTGTAACTTCATAGAATTAGAGATTGCCTTGTTTTGAATTACGCTTGCAGTAAACATGTCTTTAAACATTATCTAGTTTTCGATTTTACCGTTGAAATTCGGGATAGAAAGTGTCGGCAATTTCACTTCTGATAGAACGTGATCAACGTCTGAAGAATGTTCAGTATCAGATTTCTTATTTATTTGCCGGTTAACTTTTAATCTTAATTCGTCTATAGAATCGTCTATGATATTTTTCTCATTGATGAATTCCTCTAATTCATCTGGTTTGCACGTTAAGAAAATAGAGTCAAATAACAGTTTAAAGTCATTGTGTAATTCACTGATTTTAGAGTGATATAATAACACAGTTGCTGAATCTACATCATCAATTATTGACGATGCCACTTTATTTTCAAGCCTTGTCAATGCAGTTTTCAAAACTTTCTTTTTCGTTTTTAAAGGTTCCATTTTAAATGAATTTTTTAACTCTTAAACTCAAATTTGAATAACTATTGGAAATATGCGCTCACCTGCAGCTACGACGGACCATCTGGACTGTATCACAAGAATAATTGGCTCGGATTTTGGATTGATACTCAAAGGAAAGAATGATACTCGCATCTTTCAATAGTTCACACTTTATTTACGGCTACTCGTACACTACTGAGCTATGCTTGCTTTCGGTGGGGCAACACACTACGTGCGCGCCACCTATTGGTTGCATATTTTACAACTTCTTAACAAGTAGAACCTTTCATTAATATCAGCATAATTCATCTATGGTCGACTATTTATAGTACAAATGAAAGCTTTCTATGTACACAAATTTTGGTTTGAAAGAGAGAAAAAAGTTTATTAAGGAAAACCCCATTCCTCATAATTTCTTTTGACATCTATGATCTGAAATTTTGCTCGATTATTCGTTTAATTTAATAGAAAAAGAATAGTTAATTTAGTAAACTCCACGTGCAATAAGAACTAAAAAATACTAACAAGTAATACCATTTTGAAATCGTTAATACCTCAAATTTAGATAGCATAACCAAATGTTACCCAACAAAGAATTTTTAAGTTCAAAACTGAATATATTTTTACGAATAAAGAATGCCGCACACGTTTCTTCTCAGTTATGAATCATGCATATTTTTTTTAAAGTTTCCACTTCCTTTAGCAAAGAAATTGCTCATAACTTCTTCCATATTCGAACTTTACTTTTCTTCTTTGCGCGGCCTTAGTTTTATTCCTTTCGTCATTCTGCGTTTACGACTGATTTTTAAAACCGTTTCTTCACCACAGAGAAAGGAAGAATCCTTTGACATGTAGCGTTTCTGAGGGAAAATGTTGTTTAGAAGAAGAAGAATGTGCAAGACTTTTTTATAACTTCTGAAAGTTCAGATTTATCATAAGTGGAAAGTCAGGTATTAAACATTTATATTTCCAAACCTTTTACACATAATATAATTAGTGATGTATGAAAATAAAGAAAAATAGTCAGTTTTTTCTGGTTACAAATGTTTCAAGTGTAAATTTTCAATAACACAACAAAAATTGAATATGATATCAAGTTTCATTCTATGTATTTTGAAGTTTACACCATCAATGACAACTAACTATGTTTTCTTTAAATGTATCAAATGTTATCGCTGATGGTGCTAATCGCAATATAAAATGGCATGGCATTAGATGATATCCTGGGATATTGCTGACCTTGTGACAAAAAGAATGTTATTGTTACTTGCACTTAAAACCCGATATTGCTGTATAATTTCCTTATTTAAGTGGATTATAAAGAACCAAATCGCAAAAGCAACAGGACAGTAACTTAGGACAGGATGAAATTCATAATATCTTTATATAGTTTGGGTATAACTATATTTCCAACAAGTACAAATACGTGCCGGCTTAGATAGACTGGTTGGTAAGGCTTTGGATTTACATCCTTTTGGGTTACGAGTTTGAACACGCCAGCCGAAGACTCTCTATGCGTGGTGATGGTTTTCGCATGTTAAATCGTGGTAACGAAGTACTGAATGTCAAAAGTAAATCTACTGTGTCAGAGATGATAGTTCTCTGTCCCAAATCTAAATTACGATCTGCAGATGATGAATGAAGTGCATGAATGAAGTTCGCCCCATAAAAATGGTTTGTGGCTTGTGTGAGCTAAAAGGTAGACTTCTGCCCTCTTTTACACAGCGGTCCATACCTTCAGAAACAACTGCACCCCTCCTTCCGTCGTAAAGCTGAAAACGAGAACAGCAACAACAGATAAGTGTGAGCTTTTCAGCTATGTAATGCCATTAATGTTAACATTGTAGCATGAAAAGTGAAATAAGGCTTACGGCTTCCCACTGAAGAAAGTTGATTGTTAGAAAGGCAGACTGGATTCAGATTATTTAAAGTGCTCAACTATAGATCTATAAGTTTCACTAGGTTCTGTTACATCTTAATTTCAGGAAATCGGCAATTATGTGCTAGATGGCTTGCTATGTAATATATGCCATGTAATAATAAAATCAAATGAAATGCCATCGCAAAAAATTAACACAAATAAACTAATAAAAGCAATTAAATCAAATGATATTTTCTTAAATGAAACAATTAATTCACTTTTGCGTAATCAAATTAATTGTTGAAATTGTTTAATCAAATCTTTTTCATTTATATCAGAAAATAATAATGTTGTTTATCTATTTTTTTTCATTTTGTTGAAGATTTAAAAACTGTAATACATGATACCTGAAATAAAAGATAATACTTTTTATTCTCTGAATTTGTATTTTAAATAAATGTTTTATTTCTATATACAGTTCCATAAGAAGAAAAAATATAAATGAAATCATCATAAATTTAAAACACTTATAATGGAAATATAATTTTCCATCAATAATTTTTCTTTATTATTGAAAAATGTAATATTATCTAGAATTTGTGATAAGGAACTTGAACCTCATACGGAAACTAAATTTTGAAAATAATATATCTAATATATATTTTTATATATTTAGATACGTTTTTCTTTAAAACATTATAGATTATATATTTGAAATAAACTTTAAATATATAATCTACTTTACCTCATTTATTATGATTTCCCTTACTCTAGAAAGCGCTGGTGTTGGTGTAATCAGTCTTATTATTATTTTTTTTTGAAATTGAAGAACGTGAAAGACAGTAATAGATTGAAGTTTATTTTTTTAAAATCAGTAACAAGTTTCTAATTATATAATTATTTTACTGTATCAGAGGTATCAAACTAAACGAGATTCCTAATTAGGAAAGATAGCTTAAAATCTCATGTAAAAAAACTTCATGTAAAATTTAAATTTAATTTGCCCCAATCTGGCTTAAATTTGTATAATTATAGTAAGAAAGGTGTTATCGTTTCGGAGGATGAAGCTTAATTGAAACCCTTTTTTTTAATCTTTGGAGAGGATTATAAGGATAAGCGGTGAGTTTGAAATAAGTAAAGAAACAAAAGCTTCGCATTTCTTTAGGCAGAACAAAGTCAGAATTTTTAGGGAAAAAATGTATATCATTAATTAATTTAGTGGAAAAAAAGGTTACTTCAGTTTTTCAATGTTTTTTTTTTATTAGCCATAGATTAAATTTAGAAGATTAAAACTAACAATTGTTTCTGACTAATCGCGGATATTAATCCTGGTACAAGTTTTTTTTTATAAACTGCGATCATAATTTTTTGTGTGATATTATACACATTAATTTTTTTAATATAGTAGTTTTTTGTGTGCGTTTCTATCATTGCGTTTAACCGGGGGATAAAATAAAGAAATTACACTAAGCATGTTTTCTTTCAAGAAATCTAATGATTTCTTGAACGAAAATATAACGCTGAGAATTTTTTTTACATAGAATAGAGAATGATATAGCACATCATAGCCTTTATATATTACTATTATATATTTATTATTTATTAAATTGTTTCCTAAATCGTCGCCAAAGAAATCATTTTTATGAATTTTGGTTTTAATTGAGATTGCCATGAACTACATACCTAATGTGGTTTTTTTCAGTTTATTTCAAAAGATTTGTCTTGTTTGTAACATATTCTGCTTTAATAAATATAAGTATTGGAAACTCGGCAGCTTGTCTAAAACGCTTCTTTTTTAATTTCATTTTAAGAAGCAATTTCTCTTTTAGTATGAATCCCTTTGAATTTTAGACAATATTGAATTATATTTCTTTTCTTTATTATTTTTTTTATTTTATGTACTTTTAGTTCTTTTAATCGTTTTCTCAATTTTTCCTAAGTTTTATTTTATATATTTCCTTCTTTTATTTCTCCTGTAATTATTTATTTTTTCTCCTTTTAAAATTTCTTCTCTTCAGTTTTTTTCTTAAGTTTTCGTTATTATTTCCTTTATTTTTCTTTTTTTTTTGTACCCTTTTGTAGTTTGAATAGACTATTTAGCGCCTTTGCTTTCTTATTTTGCAGATATTATTTGCCCAAAAAATCATAGTTTCTATTTAAATTAAATATTAATAATATATTTATCAATTTTAAAGAGTTGTTGGCATACATCTGATATTAATAATATTACCTTCAGCGGACAAATTAATTCATTATACCCCAACTACAAATATTTACTCAATTGATACGAAACTAATATTCGATTGATTCATTGTATAGACTTTTAATTCATTTGTTTTATGGTCGTATCAAATGTTGCATTTATTTCTTGATATTTTGAAGCTCTAGAAATCTTTAAACTGCTTTTTTAAAAGAGTTATAACATGTTGTTACCTTCAGATCCTGTTATCCCGAAGAGGCAAATTATATTTGAGAATATGAGGCTACATTATGATGGATGGTTTTTATCACTTTGATGGATGCAGAAATGTAATCCAACTTGGTCAGATGGACGATAGCCGAGCAATTTCTATGAATTTAAGTCAACAACTTATTATATTTACGAATATTATACATCTGCTAAACCTATTTTTACTTTTTTCTGCTCAATAGGAATGATATTGTAATGATAAGTAACAAATATATATATATTTTAAATTTTCAAATAATTCGATATTTAGTTTAAAAAGAATTATTATTGATTGCATATTTATAGTAAAAAAAGTTCACTTTACTAATCTATGTTCATATATTATGCTAATTTTGGGGGATTTTTAGCAGAATTATGTTCTCTGAGTATAGTAGTTACGAACTTGAAAATCACTGCAACACTATATTTATCGTTAAAAAAATACTTTAAGAAACAAATATTCTTGAGTGTTTCATGATCAAAAATATTAGTTCGATATATATCTTAAATTTCTATAGGATATAAAATTAATTTTATATTCTGTCAATACTGGAACTAGAATGTTAACATTTGTTATTGATAAAGTCCCATTTCTCTTAACCAAAATACTTCATAATGTTAAAGAATGCCATAATTAATCTTTTAAAGATTTTAATGGGATTCTTAAAAAAGGCAAGTATGTAAAACTGATTTTTTATTTAATAGTATTTAAAAATTTATTGATTTTAGTATTTCAAAAATTAAGAAAGAATTAGTCAGAGAGGGGATTACATTTACATCAAAATAAAGTAGGTCGTAGAATATTTTTTACTATCATAGTATATATTCAAAATTTTATTATTATCGCCATCAAGCTGGACAAGAAAGAAAATATGGTTCTTTAATGTCATCCTAGAAATATTATCTCTCTTGACTATACAGTACTTTATATTTTCAATTCATGAATGAAGTCCTTATAATTACAGAATAAAATTTTATATTAAAATTCTATTTAATGAAACTGGGTAAAATTATTATTCTAAAAATAAAGTTTTATTGTCTTGAAATAAAGTTTAAATTACTCTTTCGACGTTTTTCATTTTTAAATGAAAAAGATTTTTCCCTTTCAATTAATCCATGAAAATTTAAAAAAAAGCATTCCTTTGCAGAAGAAAATAAATAAATAAATGTCAATTTAAGAAGTATCTTAAATATCTATTTTTATTAAGAAATTATCAAAATCAAGACTTTTTTTAAAAATTATTCGAGTAAATTCGGAGGTAACTTATTTTAAATCAATTCAATTTTTTTAATATATATATAAATTTAGCAATTTATAACTTTGACATTGTATCCGAATACATAAAAACCATAATTACTTTCAAATCTAAAAGAAATAAAAATTAAAAATCGCATTAATATAGAATAACAGCATATAACGCTTATGTATAAAATAACCTAAAGGGCTTTGGAAGTTTTTAAATATATATTTCAATTTTTAAGTATCGTTTTCTTGCAAGCAAAATTCTTCAAAAGAATAACTAAATATTTTTAAGTCTAAGAGAAAAATTGACTTTCAAAATATCGTCATCACATAATGGAGACATGTGTTACAATTTAAAATGGAATATCGTGCTATTTATTAAATCGAATCCCTTGATAAACCGTTTCTTGTTGAATGAGCGAGTGATTCGTGCAAGACTATTTTCTTCTAGTGGTTAAATTTTCCTAAAGAAAAACGTCTTTCAGATATTTTTCAAACATCGAAATAAATTGAGTGTTTTCATCTGGGAATTTAATCGGTTCTTTTCTGAGAGGTAACTCCTTTAAATATCGTCTTTAAAATGAGGTAAAACATCGCGTTTTCAGATTCTGTTTAACTTTAACTGTATCTTTGAAATGTTATTTGAAATTCAATTCATTAATATCCGTATTTTAAAGAGCTCTTCTGAGTGCCGATTTATTTAAAGTGGTTTCATTCAAATGTAGTTCATGAATGAAATATCTTTCATAAGAATATTTTTTGGGTGTTGTGATTTATTGTGTTGGAATTTCTTTTTATAATTATTCTTGCACAAAACTTGTTATTATTTTTCTTTATAAAAATAATAGAACTCCTTTCTATTTAATGTTAACAAATACTAACCTTGAATTTTAATAAAAGGTCATACGAAAAATAGTGAAATACCCGAATTTACAAAAAACTTAATCCAATCAATAGCCACTGACAACAAGACGCATGAATTCATTAATAAGTTGGGATAGTCAGGTTAATAGGACGTTGGATTCGCATCCCTTCTGTTGCGAGTTCGAACCTGCCAGCCGAAAACTGTTCTTGTGCGTGTTGGCTGGCTTATGTTAAATCTGTCGGTCACTACATCCACCATGTCGACAGTAATACCACTTAGGGTACTGGTTCAAATGTGATCGTTCTATGTTCAAGATTTAAATTACGATCTGTGGATGAATGAATGAAATGTATGAATGAAGTTCGCCCTCGGTTTTGTGACGTGTGTGTGCTAGAAGTCAGAATTCTGCTTTTGGATGCTCAGGGATCCTTATCCTCAAAAGCTACAGCACACCTCCTTTCGTTGTAAGGCAGAGCACGAGAACTACAACAATTCATTAATAAGCTTGTCCATAAGATCATGTAAATAGGTAAGTTATAAAATAAAGGATTAAGAACAAAGTGACTCAAAAGTATTCTTAACTCTCTATTTATTGAAGCATCCGGCTTGAATTTTTTTTTAAAATGTAAAATAACAATTCCAAGTAAAGTTTCTTTCATATTCACTGAATTGGATTATTAATAAGAGCATTTGACTGCCATTGAGAGAGACAGAAGTTGAACATATCCATAACTGGAAAGAAATACATTAAAACACTTCAGAATATTGAAATATTTGGATTAATAACAGTTGTATTTGATAATCAGCTCAATCCACTGCTGAATATCTTGGTATGTTGTTTATAAATGGTATTGTAAAGAAAGTTTAAAATATTTGTCTAAAATATTTGATTTTTTCTTCTCTCTTTAATACCATAATCTACAAAAGAACTTTTATGAAATATTGTTTTAATGATGAGCTTTCAAACTAGGTAAAGATTCATATTCATTCAAAAAATGATATGAAAAAGAGAAGTTAATCTTCAAATTTTAAAATGTGTAATAAATTCCAGCATAAAATATAATTTAATTAATAGGAAGGATAGAATAATTGATTTACTGATACATAAGTTAAATGATAAATAATTGTATTCATCGTTGGAACTATACCATTTCGTGGCCTATAATGATGAATTTTGTACATTGTTCAGTAATTTAGTGACCACAGAACGAAAATTTATACAAATTTTAATGATAAGCGTAGCTAATGAGATATAAGAGAATTTAAATATATTGTTATGAAATATTTCACCAGAATGAGGCAAAGATGGAAACTTTATTGTCTAGGGAAACGTGTACAAAATATACGTAGCACAAGCTACGAATACACAGTAAATTAACTCAATTTAATCTGCTAATTTTGGTTGACAACAAAGCTAAAGAACGGACGTCAAAAAGAAAAGACACTCTCTCAAGCTAAGTCAACTAACATAGCTCATACTAATCTCTTTCTCTTCCTTAAGCAACGCCTTAAATATTATCCCATCAAACGCAGAAACCCCGCGTTTGTTCTGGAAAACCTGGAAATTTCTCCAACATTCTTTAGGAAGAAATATTTCTTTCTCAGCTTTTACTTCTAATTTTAGCGTGGAGTAAAAACTGTTAGATACCTCATTATGTCTCCAACGCACCTATATCTTCAAATTAGTCAAATATGACGATCATCTGTTGTGAATCCCCTTAGAAGGATCTTTTGTCGTTGAAGTGCCATTCCATTACAATTAATTTTACACAATTAAATTATTTTCAGATATTTACAATATTTACACAAAATTTCATAAATATTTACATCGAATTTAGACAAAATTCAGTACAATATCGTCATTAAATGTCTTTCCTTTCATGTAACTCTAATAAGGAAATATATAAATTCTAAAACCTAAAACTTTCCTAACTTCTGAAAAATTACTAACTTACAGATAATAGGAAGATTTCAGCTTGATTCAAATTTAATGAGGTAGTTTGAAAAATAAAATAATTCATTACATATCCTTTCAATTTAATCATCAAAGATCTCGTCTATGTAAAAAAAGTATTAAAATAGCACTATAAATACTATACAGTTTTCGTTTTATTTTCTCACTTAACTAATGTATACAAACCATGAATGAATAACATTGCAGCATTCTCAAAAACATTACTAAATTTTACCGCCTTCCGCTTTGCGTATTTTGTGATAGTGGGTTCTTTTGTTCTTTATTTTACCATTATTCGATATCCCCAACGTTATCTTCAATACAATGGTGAATTCTTCCGAATGCTTACTAACACTGTACAAAACCGATTTTTCCACTAAATGAGCAGAAATTCTCAGTTAGGAAATTTGTTTATCGGTGTTAACATTTTTTCTCCCTTTTCTGACCATAAATGTCGATAACTTGTATGAATAGAGTCATAATTATCTACCGCTCAGCGATTCTCAATAGCATTGTCCTTATATAATTCTCTTTTTAAAAATACTATTTGCTTCTGAATCGAAGAGTGTTTATTAAACTAAATTAAGCATTGGCTAATTTTTGGAAATCAAGAGATCACATCTTTTCATTGGTCTCTTGAATTTATTGATTGTCATTTTATATCCCCTGTTCCTTATAGACCAAACAAATCCTGATAATTATGCAAAACAAATAGAAAGTATATAATGGTTATAATTAAAGTGACCCTATTCAGGGCCCTCGAGAATCAGTTCTGCCAATCGTATTTTTATGAAACTTGGTGTAGACATTTTATGGACATGGGGGGAAAGGGTGAATTTCTTCAACGAAAAAACTAATAATTGAAATTTTGATCACCAGATGGCATTTTTCAAAAAAATTCCTTATATCGATTTATAGGTATATTCCTTATATATATCATTTCTAGGTATATTCTTTATATACCTTATGATGTCTATTTACAGGTATGTTCCTTATATAATTTATATATATTATTTCTAGGTATATTCCTCATATACCTTGTAATGCCAATTTATAGTTATATTCCTCATATACCTTATAATTCTTTTTTATAGGTATATTCCTCATATACCTTATAATACATATTTATAGGTATATTCCTCATATACCTTATAATGCATATTTATAGGTATATTCCTCATATACCTTATAATGCCTATTTATAGGTATATTCCTAATATACATTATAATGCCTATTTATAGGTATATTCCTAAAATACATTATAATGCCTATTTATAGGTATATACACCTTTATACATAAAGATTATGTACCTATAACCTTTATATACCTATAATCCATTCTGTGTGCCTTTATCATTGTTAATTATGTCCTTACAGAAAAAAAGGATAGAGTTTTATTGAGAAAGTTTTTTTTCTCAAAACGGCAGCAATAGCTTAATTATACTAGGTGAATACCACTGCTTAAAGGAATTTCAAAAAGAGCCCATGTCGAAGAATGTTTTGATGAAGATGATTGTGAAATTTGAAGAGTCTTGGGTGTGCTGGGGGGAAGAGAACAAAAACTGGCTACAAATGAAACTGTCGAAGAAGTCGCAACTTCTGGGTTGAAAAAAGCTTCCAATTCCAGCTATTCTTCAGCAAATTCTCGATTGGTGTTCCCATTGCAGGAAATACGAAATATTCTACGATTTACTTTAGAAGGGCACACGCATATAATCAATGTGATTTAAATGCTGCAACCTCAAAACATTCAAAAACAGTATGAATCTGCTTCCTAATTTTTGTCGAGAATCGTTAATGTCCAGAGCTTTACCGGATTCCTGGCCACCTATTTCACCCAACTTTAGTCCCTGTAATTTTTGTTTGTAGGAATTCCCTAAAAACTGTATTTATGGGTGATAAAATGGGACTTTACTGCAATTGAAAGTCAAAATTACAACACACGATTCTGAAAACACTAAAGAGTTTCTTCGGCTTACTATTGAACACGCAATAATGCGCTTTAAATACTTAATTAGTGTGTATGGAAAATGCACTGAGCTCATTCTGTAACTGAGTAAATTTTTATGGTTCTGACAGATTTCTTATAATTTTTTAACACCTCAACTCCTCCGGTGGTTAAAATTAATTATTATTTTTACTGTAGAATTATTTTCCACATGGTCCATATATGGACTTTGGAACCCTATACCAAGCTTCATCCAAACCTGAAAGGCTCAGTGAGGTCTCGATGGGTCTGAATAGGGTCACTTTAATTACAAACATCCTGTACGCCATACATGGATGATTTCGTGCCAAATTTCTTATTATATTTTATAACAGAAATATGAAATAATAATTCAAAACTAGATTGATACATCTACATATAAGTTCATAGCGCATATTCTTAAACACATACCCTTATTTTGCGAAAGATTAATACATATCAAAGTGTGTCGATCTTGAAATGTCGATTAAAAGTTGGTTTACACTAAATTATATTCCAATAAGATACGGTTACCCAGAAGGAAAATTGTGCATGTACTGTCAGAAATTAGTAGGACAAATGCTTTTCTATTGTTCAGTTTCTGTGCATGCGAAGTCTTACTGAGTGATTTGTAGCTGCTGAAAGTCAAACTATTTTAAGACGTTAAAAATCATCATTTTGATGTTTGAAAAGTAGGAATCTGTAGTAGCATTTGAACGTGAGCTCCATATTAATTACATTATGACCCAGTGAATGACAATAATGTCAATTAATGGTAAAATCAGTTCCTCTATATGGATAAAAGAAGACCAACGGCACTATCAACTGTATATTGTTGTTGTGTTGTGACTAATGGCACTTGCCGTGGACAAGCCCCGCTGATACATCAGCAGATTTTAAGCCGGATATATACGTCTCTTGTTTTACAAGTAGCGCCATCTCGGGCCAAGAGTACGACTTACCTACACACACGTCACAACCATTTTTAGGGGGCGGACTACATTCATGCAGATTCATTCCTGCTTCTCAGATCGTAATTTAGATATGGAACCGAGAACGAGCACCTCTGACACAGTACCCCCAGTGATATTACTCTCGATATATAGGACTTTGCGACCCCGAACAGATTTAACGAGCGCCAATCGCCACACACTCGGGGAATGTTTTGGCCGGTGAGCTGCGAACCCGTAACCTAAGGAGTACGAGTCCAACACTCTACCAACCAGGGCATCCCGGCTCCATCAACTGTATATTCTTGCCACAAAGGACGAGAATTCATATATTGTTTTTAATGTATGCGGAAAGATAGAGTTAAAGCCAGCATAAAAAATAACATTTGAGTTGATAGAGTAACTCATATATTTATCAATCAACTAAAAATCACTAAATATTACACAGATTTAAATTTCTTGATGTTGAGATTGAAACGCTTTGAAAATAAAATACATAATTTTTGAGGTAAATATGATTATTCTGATGATTATGTATAATTATAGATACTTATTCCTAATTACTACTAAACTTATTGGGAATTATACTTCCCCAGTTCAGAAATAATCACCAGTTTACTATATTCACTAAAATATCTATAAAAAAGTTTATAATCAGTGTCTGAAAGAATTCTTTTTCAAATATAAAAATGATTTTAATTACATATTGAACAGTAGATAAGAATAATTGCTAAAAAGAATTTAAGTATTATAGAGAGTGTAATATACTTCCAGTGATCAATCAACTTCACTGTTTCATTCCATTAATAATCCATAACATTCCATTAACAAATTTCTGAACAATAAATCAGAAATCTTAAAAAAAAAAGAGCCTTGAACGATCCTAAAAAAAGACAAAAGTGAAACTTGTGAAAAATGACTGTTTCTTTATAATACCCTCTCAAACAAGAAAAATCCCCATAATGCTGCTCGTATTTCCACTCGTTTTTGTAAGCTTTAGAAACTCCTACCCAAGGCTAGAATTTTCGTTTGTTGGAACATTCCTCAAAGTAATTTAATAATAAAAATAATAAAATATTAATTTTTCATAAATTATGAGCAATTTCTTTGCAACCCTCTTTAATTTAGTAATTAATAATATAATTGATTAAATTGTCTAACAAGATAGTTGTAATCACAATTTTAGTGTCAAATATTTAGTATCAAGTTGATTTAAATTCACTTTAAGCAGAAATATTTGTATTTTATTTCACATAGAAAATCTAAATTTACTATAAACTATCAAATCAATATTTCCATTTCTCGGACACCTTCACACTATTTCTAACACAGAAGGGTCTTCATTTTAAAGTATAGACTGAAGATAATAACTATCGATGCAATACCAGTGTTAGGCAGAAAATGGTAAAGGTGTCCGGAAATTAACTAGAGATTTGAATTTTCCCTTCTTCATGAAGTAAAATGTTGGCAACACTAAGACACTGGCTGCTTTTCCAAAAGAGAATCTCAAAAATAAATATTATGTTTGGCTTGTAAATATTTTATACTACAGATACAAAAATTACATAACTTTGCAATTTTCTTTACAAACAATCGACGTAAGACTCGCATAATGACCCATTGAATGTCAACCAGAGAGTGTTTCCCAGTTAGGTGGGTTTCTACCATCCTGTTCTGTAGTCAAAACAAAAAAAAGCATAAATCCCTCATATTGGTGAATATTCCAGAATTTTGAAATATAAAAGACAGAAGAACTCTTATATTTCAAAATATATAACAATGCTTATCTGCTGCTGAAGAAAGCCCGAATTTCAATTAATTCAATGAATTTCAATGAACTTCCATCATTTTACAAAAATTAAAAGTATTGTGAAAGATTTTTAATGTACTTTTGTTGTCATTAGACAACAAAAATGAAAAAAGTAGATACTAAAGATAGTAGGAAAAGTAGATATCAGGAAACCAAAAAAGTTATCAAGTATAGTTTTAGCGAAAGTGTTATTTGTGGTTGGTAGTGATATTTTTATACTGATTTACGTTTTCTCCTCATAATAAAATGTAAAGGTAAATAAATGTCCACCATATTTTTTCTTCAGTTTCCAAAGATGGAAATTATGAGCTCAGTTAGAAAACAAAACTCGATTTTTGTTGTTGTTTTAATCTAATATGTTTTCTTAGGCTCTTTTTTGATATAGTAATAACATAACTGCCACTAATAATAACAGAAATGTTTCTTGGGAAATTTTCTTGGGCAACAGGAAATAAATTGCATCAATAAGCCTCACCTTCAGCAAACTGATGAAAATTACTTGAAAGAAATCCGTTGTTATTGAATAGATGTTTTGCAGTGCCTACAAAGTAAAATGCATTCTTGGAAACATCCGAAGATATGTATGTTATTCTATGTTTTCTGTATCTACAATGATTCGCGTTTTCATATTCCTCTTATATGAACTGCATATAGATGTATGAGAAATACTTGATTTAAGCTGAACCAGGAAACAGAATTTCAGGGGATTGTAAGGTTAATATAAAGAGTATATTTATGCATTCCGTCTCACTATAATTCCCTTTATTTGCTTTTCCAGTTACTTCATCAGTGATGATTTAAGGTGATTTTTCTGAATTAATTTCACTTAATTAAGACCGCCGAATTTGGAAACTAAGAAATAAAGTTGACGTCAGTATGCTTCTTTTCTGTATGAATAATTAACACTTCTGAAATCGACCTCCCTGCCAATACTAAACAAAGAAGTATCGACAGAATTTGCTGCGTCCGATTGAGGTCTTTAACAAAATCCTCTTACTATTACTGCCAAATTCTCTGAATCAGCATCCTCTTTGAGGGGGTTGGCCCTTGGGTTACATGTGGTCAATCTTTGATCTTCCTCCTCCTCTTACCCTACACTTGTGATTCTGAGTCATCAACATTGATGGACAACAAAACATTCAGAGACCAATTGACTGTCTTGTTTCTCTGCAGTATTGGGAACTTGCAATTCAACCCTTTTCAAAGCGGTTGACCCTTAGCTACAGATGGTCAAGCTTTGACATTCCTTCTCATCATTCCCTACACTTATCATACTGAATCGTCAATATCGAAGGGAAGCAAGATATTCAATGACCAGCTGACGTCCTATTTCCTTAGAATCCTTTTTTCCCCACAAGTTCATTTTTCTTCACAGTTGTCTGCAAAGTATGTATGAAGTTATGTTTCTCTGAAAGTTATACCTCCTTTAGAACAGCTGAATTTTCTGTAAAATGTACATGTATTTAACCGAATACTCAATAAAGATTTATTGTAATTTTGACTTGAAATTTGCAAAAGTGTAAGATTCGAGTGCCATTTTTATTCACATTTGATGTTGATTTTAACGTCATTGTTCACAAACATTATATACTTTGCAGTGCAATGAAAAAGAAAAATAAACTCACGCGTAAATTAAAAAATTTTATTATTGAAATTTGAAGTCGTGTGAGTACTCAACTCTACTTTTTTGATTGATTCGTGATCGAAATATTTGATTTACGCATTAGTGTTACTTCTTTATATTTATATGTTTAAAATGTAAATTAAATGTAAACATTTAATATTTACATTTAAAACAGTAAAACATAATGATCAATTTTTCACACAACTTCTAAATTCAATAATAAAAGGTTTTAAGTTGCGAGTGAGTATATTTTTGCTTCTTTGTTGCCCCACAACTTAACAATAAATCTTTGATTTTTCTGATGCTAGGATTTTTTTTCTAACAGGAATATTATTATCTAACACATTTAGCTGTGAATATTGCATTTAGAAATAATCACTCCATATTTTATTTTTGTTTAACCCACTGTGTCAGTAAAGTATTTCTGAAAACAAAGATTCAAATATTATTACGAGTTGGGCATCATTGATAAAAAAATGTAATGAAAGACAGTTTCATAAAATTTACTTAATAATCTAAAATCCTTCTTCAAGTACCTTAAAATGTATTTTTAAATGCAAATATATGCCTACAGTTTCAAATATTTTCTTACTCATTAGTTTTAGAAACCATTAAGAAATTTATTGCTATAATCGATTTTTATAGCTTCAGACTACTATGATTCTCTTTTAGTTTACAAGGGAAACATGAAATAATTCCAACAAGAAAATACTAATAAAAATCCCTCGAAAAGACAATTTTCCCAAAATAATAATAAACTGGAAAACATCACTAGAGTGTGAAATTAGTTCTGATTTTTTTTCAAGTGGTATATTTTTTATTAGCTTAGTTGTTATAGATTTAGCAAATTGTTTTATAGTTTTTTTCAGAAACTTATTTTCTAGTTGATAAACTTAACTTATAGCAAAATTCATTCTTTAACCAGCAGCGTTAAGAGTTTTAATAAACAGCTTACAAACAATTTCAGAGGATAGAATATGCTAACTTCAAAGAATTCTATAAATATACACTTAAAAAATTTGCATATTAAATATTTAATAAAAAATTCTTAAAATACTATTAGTCAATTAATTTTTATGAATGAAAATACTGATTAAATTTAGTAGAATAATAAACAAATGCATGAAGAAATACAGAAACAACTGAGTTATGAATTTAAAGCACATTTGCTTTATAAAATAAAACGTTACAATTCTGGACAGTTAAAATAGCTTTAGATTCACATTTTTTTTCAGCTTTGTTTATTTTAAGTCTCTTAAAAATAAAATTACCTACGCATTTTTTTTTTCTTTTTTCTTTAATATGCATTAGGAAACAGAAGTTACCTTTCATCTTTTATTAATAAAAATTACTGATCTTTGAAGACAACTTCTTATATTGACATATAGATGGCAGCCCATGCCTTGTGCCGTTAAGTTATCTGTCGGCTGAGATATATTTCGTCTGGAAGTGATTCTTACATGTTTTTGAAATTCTTTAATTGTTCTGCTTATTAATATCAACGCCAATTTTTGGCGATATTTACTGGATTCGTAAATCTTTCAACTTTTTTATTATTCCGTATATATGTTTTGATATTGCCCGAAAAATAAAAATTAAAATGTAAGAATTATTCTTAAATTCTGTTAATAGAGGCAAGGATGCCATCAGATTCAGATTTTTTTAACATTATGTTTCTTCAGGTATTTTCAATGACTGTTTTTATTGATTGATTTTATACTTGTTGTCCTATAAAATATATATTTTCACTTATAATCTTGTGAATTAAAAGTTTTATCATAAGAATTCATCATGGTCCAGAAACACAAATCTAATAATAGGGGAAAAAATCACTTTGTTCAATATTTGTTAATTTAATGCATGCAAGAAACGGAATTTTCTAGTGAACGTCCCCGACAAATCAAAAGAAGCTCCATAAAATAACAGTTTTCATAATATTTCCATTATAAAATAATGTAAAAATTATTTTAAGAAGATATTTAAGAATCAGCCAATTTTTTAAAATTTCTTATTTGGCTTTCACACAGAAGAACCTCTAACGTCAAGTTTAAAATCCAATCATTATTTATTGCAATTATTAAAAAAATAGAACTCTACCATTGAATTTCTGTATTATTTATTCTATCTGAAATTTCTGTCTTAATTAAAGTTTTGGCTCTATTAATAGTGAAGCAGAAAAAAATTCTTGGGTATTGAACACAATAGTATACACTAGACCACAATAAATTAAAACAATAAAAACATTCAAAGGTAAAAAAAAAGACTTTGAAAAATAAATCTATTCAAGTGAATGACACTCGATGTTAATTCAGTTTTTTAAAAAATAATTATTTATATATAAATTTTAATTAATTTTAAGAATTTAAATAGAGTTTTAGAAATTTTTAATGAAAATTGAAATCCACCGACAATTACTTAATTGGTAAAATGCCAGGATTTCAATATTTTTCGCGCAAAAATGAAGAATGCGAGTTCACTTCTAGCGAATTTCAGTAATTTTTTGACAATTTTTTTAGTAAAAAAATAATTAAAATAAACATTTTCTTTGTTAACCTTGGTAGGAATTGACTTAATTATTTATATATATATATTACTTGTTTGCTTATACATGTCAGACAGATGTTCGCAATGTAATTTATCAATTTTTTTTTCCTTTTCAATTTGTAATCTCATTTCTCCTTAAGTTCAGCCAGTAGGCATCATCTGTTTAAGTATTCTTGTCCCCTCCACCCAGTTATTACTTCACCAAAAATTGAATACAGTCGTGTAGGATAGCACCAATGAGAACCTCTCTGGAGATCTCTGGATGATTTGTAGTAATAAAAATGATAATAGAAATTTTAACGAAAAATTTCTTTTATTATTTTTATTAGTTACTCTTTCTTTCCCCTTCTTATACTTGAGTAGACCTCTACCACAAGTATAATTATGCTCTTTTATTAAATTTCATTAAGGCATTCTAGACATTTTCTTAAAAGAATGGTTTATAGGAATTTAATTCGTCGCAAACATTTACAGATTTACTTCATTTTTTTCTATTTGCTCAGGAAAAAAAAACAATTTTCTTTACACATAGACATTATTAATCTAATTTTTATAATACTGCAAATAAAAATTTTCATTATAAATTGAAGACTGACATAAAAAAGGAAGGTTTAAAAGAAGTCATTCCTCATAATTCCCTTCCTCTTTTAATATATCAAAGCTACTCAATCACCCATTCTTTATAATAAAAAAGAGGATGAATAGCATGTCCACATTCCTTAAAAAAAGTAATAAAAACCATAGGAAGAATAAAAGGAATAAAATAGGGAGAACCTCAAAATTTAGTGGGTGATTCTGGCTGTTATACCTACAGAATTTTTTACAGTTCGAACTGGATATATTTTTCAGGATTGGAAATGCCTGACACGTTTTCCTGTACCGGATCAAGCATTTCCGCCTTTTTTTCCTTTCCTGGAGGCAACGGAATGACTCATAACTTCCTCCACATTTGATTTCTACTTTTTTCCGCTTTTCCATTTAGCGTTGCCATTTTAGCCATTCTTCTTTGGCGGGAGATCTTTCAACTCTATTCGTTCACAATAAGGGCGGAATGTACCAAAAGCAAAATGAATGAATAGTCCAGTCTTACAGTTTATCAAGAGAACATATATAAATATGTAGTATAATGCTAAAAGAGAAATATACGCTGACTTCATCTACTACGACACATTTTTGAATGACATTTTTTATTCTTCTGCAGTAGGGAGCAGTATGTCTAACAACTTCCGCGGTATTTCACTTACTACTATACAGAACCCGGAAAGTGTTCGAAATAGAATGAATGGTATGAAATCTTGTATATAGTTTATCAAGAGAATATATATAAATATGTTGTAGAATTTTAAAAGAGAAATAAATGTTTGATCATTTGATAATCTACGTGGTATTTTTCGAATGAAATCATTTATTCCCATGTAGCACGGGACAATATCTAACAAGTTCTGTGATAATTCTCATACTATTATACTGACACGAGTGTGCTTCAAATAGAATGAATGATATGCAGTCATATCATTCATTATATATAGGTTATCATGAGAATATGTATAATTATGTTGTAACATTTTAAAAGAAATAAATCTTAGCTCATTTGATCAACTACAGGGCATTTTTTTGAGTGATACCTTTTATTTTCCTGTATCACGAGGCAATATATCCACCAAGTTTCGTGATTTTTTTCATACTTTTATACAGGTACTGGAATATGCAGGAATTAGAAGAAAGGACATGGATTTCTGTACACAACTCATCAAAAGAATATGTATAATCATGTTGTAAAATTTTAAAAGAGAAATAAATCTTAGCTCATTTGATCAATTACAGGGTTTATTTTTAGTAATACCTTTTATTTCCATGCAGCATGGGGGAATATATCTAACAAGTTTCGTGATTTCTCTCATACTTTTATACAGGCACTGGAATATGCTGGAATTCTAAGAAATGACATGAAATTCTGTTTACAGTTCAATAAAAGACTTTATATAAGTATGTTGTAAAATTTTAAAAGAGAAATCTATGCTTATTTGATTAATTTCAAGGTACTTTTTTTATTTATATCTTTTATTCCCATTTAGCAGGGTACAGTATATCTTATACATCTTTCCATAATCTTATTTATAAAAGTTTGTAAAGTTTTTAGATCATAAACATTTAAATATTTATTCCAATAAAAACATTCCGACTTTTTTTCCATTTATTTACCGAAGCCATCTTTTTCCTGATAAACGATAAGCAAAATTCCCGACCAATATCTTTATATCGCAAATAAATATCCTCATTAGAAAGCGAAGCGTGTCTGAAAGAAGGGGAAGGGGAAATTTAAAAAGGGTCGTTCTTCACAATTTCCTTCCGCTTTTATTATCCACAAATCCACTCAATTATCCGTTTCCTGTAATAAAAAAGAGCTGGTGGGTGGTAACGTTCACACCCCGAAATGAAGCAATAAAAACAAGGCATAGACGATAACATAAAAAAGCGTAACCGCGAAAGCAGTGAAGTTGAGAAGAGACTCCGAATGCTGTTCCGACAGCAACTTTTTAAAATTCGAACTGGATGGATTTTCTGGAATAAGAAATGCCAGACACGTTTTGCGCTGGTTTCGGATTGGCCATTTTTCTCTTCCAGAGCCTGGAGGCAAAGAAAATGCTCATAACTTTGTCTCATATTCGATTTATTTTTGCCTTTTTGCCTCTTTGCTTTTGTCTCCTTAGACATTGTTCTTTGATGAGAGATTTTACAAATCGGTGTTCTCTAAGATTCGCGGTTGCTGAGTCGAAGGGAGTTCCATCCCATTTTAATGGATTGGATTTGTACCTATATACATAAAAACATATTAATGTATTTTCATTGGTAATTTGAGTATTGTGAGGCGACCCCTTTTCGACGATATTATCTCATTAAAAGGTGAGAAGCAGAATTTTCGGAATTTACTGTTACTGTATTATTACATGTAAACATCTGCTTTCATCTATCCTATTATCCCTCTTTGGTCGAATTAAGCTAATCCTTGCGCATGCGCGAAATCGAGGTGATTTTAGAAACTTTTAGGAAACATAGGTAAAATTATTGTGGTAGATAATATTAGGTTGCAAAAGCTTTCAAAAAGAAGGAAGGTTTCCAAAACTACTTCTTTTAAATCTGCTTTTCTACCAATATATGTGTTTGGAATTAAGGTTGAATGAATGTAAGATCATTCATCGTATCATTTAACTAAGACAAAATTCATTCCTAAGATTCTTACTAATTCCTAAATTTCTTTCAATTCTAACAAACGAGTGCTCAGTCTTTACAGTTTTCAACTGCGTATGAAAGTATACACGTGCTAGTCCGAAAGAAAGATCCGAAAACCAAGTGGATAAAAATATGATAAAACTGCGGAACAAATCTTTTGCATATTATTTCAATTGCTATAAACATTTTTTTATTAAATTCGTTCTTTTCATTTTAATTGAAAATTAGTTGTAGAAATTCAATCACAGAATATATATATATATATATATATATATATATATATTCCCTCTCTCTCTCTCTCTCTCTC
>JAOUZG010035355.1:222645-233490 GCA_026289955.1 Argiope argentata
ACACACACACACACACACACACACACACACACACACACACACACACAATCATTTAATGTTACAAACATTATTCAAACAGTCATATAAATATTTATTTTAAAATGAATTATTTAATAACATTTTCAAGTTCCCTCTCATTAAATATGTTAAAGATTACTTTCCATCAAAAACATTTTTATCTTAAATTATGTTTTAATCAAATACGCTAGAAATTGAAACGATCTGTTTAAGTTTAAAATGAAATCTTTCTATATTTGCGATATACCAAATATTCTTGGAAGAAATTTTAAGTTAGAATATTCGAGAATTTAATGTTTCCGTTGAGATGAAATATGCTTAATCAATCGGAATCTCTGCCGGCTTGCTGGCATAGAGGTAGCGCGTGTGCCTCGTGTTCTGGAGGTCCCGGGTTCGAGTCCCGGTTCGGGCATGGTTGTTCCTTTGTGTGCTATCTGTGAGATGTGTGAATGTGCCCCCCCCCTGTAAAAAGGGGCCGTGCAAGCGTATGGGTGTGTGTCTCATCTTCATATGAGCTAGAAGTCAGACTTCTGCCCTCGGGTGCTCAGGGGTTCATACCCTCAGAAGCTACTGCACCCCTCTTTCCACGGTAAAAAGCGGACACGACATCATCATCATCGGACTCACTAAATTTTTATATTCCTTAAAATTAAAATATCTGCTATGCATACATATTATTTCTGGGCACAGTTTGTTAATTTAATATTACTCTTTATTTCTTTCATGATAAAAAATCTTTTTAATGATATTTTTGGTGATATTACATTTAAAAACAACATTTTACATAATAGCAATGAAGATATATAAATCAGTAAAAGCAGAATCTGAGAAGGAACAAAGTTTGGAGTTTTAATACCTGCTAAACGAACCTGATCGAAGGGCGGTTGTCGGATTTATGACCGTTTCTGCATGTTTAATGCTCGGCCGGTTCAATCAAACCGATCTGCCGATTTCTTCCTGTGTAGGAAAGCATTAAAATGACTGATGATGATTATATTCGACTTCAACAAACTGTCAGCATCTATAAACTGCGAGATGATGTACGAGCCACGGGATCTCTTTTACCACAACAATGACGTCGGCTGATGGATATTGAAAATAGGATTTAACTCGGTGGGGAGACAACAGGAAATATAAGCGGTTCGGGTCGACTTTTATGTTCTTGCCGGACTTCGGGGGAATATCATTACATTAAAAGGGATGATGTTCAAAATTCAGCAAATAAAAAAAGAACAAAAGATATTCGATCATTTACCCTGAAATAAATATCACAATATTTAAAATGGTTTGTGTCCCACTTATTTCCTTTTTAAAATTTGCTCTTCATTAGATAACATGCGGGAGTAAAATGCTCACAGAAATTATTTTGTATCGCTAAAATTCATGAATGAATAATATTTAAGGAAATTTTGCTCTGAAAAACACAATTTATTTTGAAACTTTAATGAAATTTAGAAAAAAAAACTTTGAATGGAAACAAAATTGCTTGTTTGTATACAACAATATGACACGATATACTTTGAAATAGACAATAATTGTTAACTAGAAATTCTAATTAAAGAAACAGTGGATTCCATTAGAAACTTTTGCAAATATTTCACTTAGGTTATGAAATTTGCCATGTATATGTATTAAAATATAAAGATTTCCAATACTTATTCACTTCAAAACGAAATATATATTTAAAATAAAAATAAATGAAAAAATATCATTTAAAGAAAATTTTAAAAACATTCCAAGCTGTTTAATTTAAATTTTTTTCTAATATTTTTTTTAATTATTACTTTATATAAGTTTGTCTGGAAATAATTATCCGCATGATTTTTAATTCTATTTAAATATTAATTTCTTAACAATACCTGTAAGAGAAATAATTTTATTACTAAAATTTATAAGGAATATATATATAAAAACAGGTAAAGATTTATAAGGAATATATATAAAAAAATTGTCAAGCTTCCTTTTTAATGTTTAATTGAAATTTTTATTATAAATTATTTGATTTAATAGCTTCAAAAATTAAGACACATAGAGTTAGATTCATATAGATTTATATAATCTAGATATTTATTATATATATATATATATAATAAATAGATATAGATTATATATAGATTTAATATTAAATCTATGTATAATGAATAGATTTCAAAGTTATTTAAATCTAATTACAAAAAAAATCATTAGAATTGTCATTTTCCTGTAGGCCCTTCAGATGTTCATTTTAATTAACAATTCCTTTTACAGTTCTTTTTTAGTTGAATATAACAATATACTTTAGCGATGGGCTATTAAAAGGAAAATGTCAGGTTTTCGTCCATTCTTGTTTGTTTCAAAATGCACTGTCCCTTTAAAACTTAAAAAATCCCTTTCTTATCCAGTAGTTATTGCATAATACTTTATCACCAGCATAATATTGTAACTCTAGTTGCAATAAACTGCTCCGTAGATGCATTGCAGAATTTTAATTGCATGCATCGCAGCAAACATGTTGCAGTTTAGGGATAGTGTAACAGTTTATAAGCATTTTGTGTATATAGCATATTTTAAAATGAGACCAGAATTACAAGGAATATGCTTAAAACGGGTACATAGTTAGTTGTTTATTTAATGGCTTAGTTCTCTAATAAGCCACTTTAATAGAAAGTGTACTAACTAATATATTATCTAGTAGCGTTTCGTTGCACATGTAACAATAGTTTTTCTATCTGATTTCAGAGATATTTCAGAAACTCTTCAAAAATAAAATGGATATGATTCTCTAAGTTTTTGTTTTGTTTTTTAATGATGTATAAGAGAAATAAAAAACTAAGCAATGCGTATATTGCTAGGTACTCATAAATTTCAACAGAAACAGAAACAAGTAATATGAAAAAAAGGTTTTTAAATCAACTCTTATTTAGGTTAACAAAGAAAATTTCTTTTTAGTTACTTTTTATTAATTAATAATAATTAATATAAATAATTTTAAAAATTATTGATCTCGCAAGAATTGAATTCGCATTTTTCAACTACACGGGAAACCCTCCCCCCCCCCAAATCCTCGCATTTTACGGATTGACCTACTGAGTGCTGATTTCATTTTTCATTATAAAATAACCAAAACTCAATTTAAAGTATTAAAAATTAATTAAATTTAATTAATGAATTAGTATTTGAAAAAAAAATCATTAACATCAAGCGTCATCCATGACAAGTTTAAAAAATGCATTTGAACTTGAGTGTATGAAAAAAAAGCGTTTTATTAATGATTGAATATTTGAACGATGTATATAAATATATAAATGGAGAGTGTGAATTAATAGTAGTGGTCGAAAATATGTCTTCATTTTCGGAAATTCAAACTGAAGATGAATACTGCTATTCATAGTAGGAAAGTCACAAATAGTATACTAATTTATTTAAATGATGCAGATTTGGACTTTGTTTGAATATCGTAAGCCAAAATGTTAATTCTCAAACTTTGAATATGCGCAAAACTTTCATTTTCTCATATAAAAGACTATGCTTTCGTTAATAACATTTAGTTAATGTGAAAGAACTCTGATTCTTGGAAAGTTTAAGAACATATTAAAGTACACTCTGATTGATAAAGATTATTTCCTAAGCAATTTTCAAAAGCTAAAGTCTACGTTAAGCTATTTCCAAATTTATATACGGAGAAACGGCACATGAAATGAGCGGGTTGAATTAAATCCACTGTCTTTTCATAAACAAGTTTTAAGTATCTAATAATTAAATGGATAATGCTTTAGACTAAGCGGAATTTTTGCTACGCTCTTTGGCAGGAAGTGAATAAAGTAAGCCGGTATGCACGTGTGTGTGTGTGCGTGCGTGTGTGTGAATATTACTTATTTTATTATAAATTCCTATTAATTTCCCATTTTACTATCTTAAATTACTTACTTATCTTACTTTAACTTATTTTATCTTATCCTACTGATTTTACCTTATTCTGAATTTTTTTTTAAATTACTGTCTCAAATTCTGCATTTTTTAAAATTTAATTATTGCTAAAACACACTATCTAAAATTGTTTTTATTTATTTATTTCTCTTGTCAAGAACAAAGGGATGAAAATTCCTACAGATTACACAATTCTTAAGAAATTACGGAATTTTTCCTTTCCCTAAGCCAACAGCTGTCTTGCCGATGTCCTGACATAAGAGTAGCTAGTCTTCCCCTGATCTGGGTGTTCTGGTTCGAGTCCCGATTTCATAGTTGTTCTTCAGCTGTTCTATGAAGTACATGAATGTCACCCCCCCCCAAAAAAAAGGGGGTGCTGTGAAAGCGAATGTGATGTGTGAGTGGCTAAGACATACTTTTGACCCAGTTGGTACTAATTACAAAAAGAAGCTACCCCGGCTTAATATCACTGCCTGCGTCAGCACGCTTCTTCATACCAAGTGTCATTAGAAACAACAACAAAAAGTGTCTAAGAAATCCATACCAGAATCTTGTAATAAAACCACTAAAAGGGAAATTTCTATTATTTCTTTTAAGTCTTCTGGTGTGAACATATGTTGTACAACTTTGTTATACATATGCCACATCTTTGTCTTAAAATTCCTTAATTTAAGCCATACATTTTGTTTAAAGTACATTGCTATTGTGCTAGAATTTTTTTCCTATGTTGCGAATCCTTTATTTCTCATGCACCAACATATTTATTTATAAAGAACACACCCACTAAGAATATTAATTTATATATTACAAGTATGTTAATATAGCCATAAATAAAGCTATATAAAAGGGCTGTTATAAAAATAGAAATGGATATATAAGATAAAGTATATAGATTATAAATATAAAGAAGTAGAGCCTGAAATAATGCGATAGAAAGTTTGACGAAAGTTCTTTAAATCGTCTTTCTATCTATTTTCTTTCTACGTAAATGTAACAGCGAAGCTGTTATCAGTTTTAAAACAGGATATTTGAAACCTCTTATTTTGTTAAAAAAAAGTTTTGGGTGGATTATAAGGATCAATTGTCTGCTTGAATAAAATAATATATTAAAATCTTATTATTTTAAAAGCAGAAAATCGCTTGATTACATTTATAAAACGTGTGTATTTAGATTTTTCTTAATTATTTTAGCGGAATATATTTTTGTGTTGCTTTATCAAACTTTTATGATAGCATGTAAGGTTTTCTTTAGAAACTTCTTTAGTTCACACGAGCTAATTGCTTACAATCTTAATTTTCTTTAATTTTGGTATCACGATATTTTTTAAACACTTGTCCTTTCTAATATATGCATATTTAATACTCAACATGATTATTTCTACAGACATATTTTTTATTTTATTCTTCTACCTCAAAAATATTTTTAAGGCAGGATATTATAGCAATAATACTTCAAAAGTTCTCTTTCGTTATCCTACCCTTTTCCTTTCTTAGACTAAAGTATTGAAATTTTGCACAGTTGTATGTTACCGATGATAACGTTGTGTTTAGCCACCAGGAAAGAAAACCATTTTTATTTTTAATTAAATTTCTAATTTTTAAATATGTAAGTTGACCAGACAGCCGACCGTTATTTACATAGTTTTTTAAAAAAATATATGCTATTTAACATAATACAAGGTAAAAGAAGAGTTATTGCCGTTTGCGCGTTTTCATTGAAAGAAATGAGAAAAAGTTTGCAAATTCGTGTATGTCGTGATTGAGAAACGGTCAGTCGAGAGTAGGAATATCAGTTGTTATAAACGCAGGTACACTGCTCCCATTCATCAATAGGCAATCCTACAGCAACGAAGCGAAATGGACGTACCGAAGAAACTCGTTCGGGGTGGTTTACTTTACGACTTCAAAGTGGGCTTATCATCCGCTGCGTCAAGTCGCCGAATATGTCAAGCGTTTGGGGATTGTACTGTCATTGAACGTATGGCAAAGCATTGGTTTCAAAAATTCAAATCGGGAGATTTGTCCCTCTGTGATAAAGCTCGAACATGATGTTCACAGACCTTGGATGATGAAGCCCTGCAGGTGGTTATTGAGGACAGTTGTTAAATGTGTAGCGAACTTGCCACACAATTCAACACTTCCATTGAAAAAGTTAGGCTTCGTCTGCACCGCTTAGGTTAGACGTACAGGCTGAGAAAATGGTAGACTTGTCGTCAAGTGGTTCACTATGAGTTGCTACCAATGGGCCAAACGGTCACTGCGGACCTGTACTCGCAGCAATTGGAACGTGAAGAACAAGCATTGCATCAGAATGAGCTAACACTGGTTAATTAAAAGGGTGTACTGTTATTGCATGATAACGCGAGGCTTCACACAATACAGCGTGACCAGGAATACGATACAGCGACTTTGTTGGGAGACTTTGTGCCATCCTCCATACTCATCTGCCCTTGCACCATCAGATTACCACTTCTTCATTCCCTGGACAATTATTTTCGTGATACATCCTTCACCAAAGAAGCAGAAAGTGCATCAAGCTCTCACGAACTTTTTTGCGCCCCACACCGCCGAGTTTTACCGCAGGGGGATAGAACAACTGGAGACACGTTGGCAGAAGGTGCTGGATGACGATGGTGATAACTTCGAGAACTAACAATAGGCTTCGTCGTTTGTATTTCATGCTCTTTTGTGTCATTAAAAACGGCAAGAACTTTTTTGTTTTTCTAGTAAATTATGAAACAAAAAAAGGTAAATAAGTAATCTGCCAAACACATATTTTTATTAATGTAGATATATTTTTAATTTAAATAAGAGTTTAAAACAATATCTTAAAAGAGCGTGAGACACTATAAAAAATGAAGTATAGAACCCAATCGCTTGTAGACCTTTCAAGGAACTAGAGTAAAATGCATGTAAATAAGACAAAACATAATTGGCATTTTAATGAACAACATTGATTATCGAAATTTAATACTACTTATATGAATCCATTCAAAAGCAATTATTTTATAATGTTTATGATTGTTCAACGCTAACATAAACATAGAACTGAAAACAATAATTATGCTCTAAAATTAAATTCCATGATTCATTTTGAGATGAGTAATTATCTTCGATCACGTTAATATTATTAATTTGGTCATGGAGACTAATTTCGATTAACAAAATATTACTACAGTGATAGAAATATTCCTTTTAAGATGGTAAATATACCTGGCATTACTCGGAATTCACATATTTTATACATAATTTTATAATGTAAAACATAATTCTGTATATGTTATAATCTACATAGTTTTTTTTACTGATCCATATCTTTCAAATGACTATCTTAGGCCTTTATTGCTTTGAATCGTTTGAAACTGTAGGGCATACCAGTTCTTTATTTTATTCCTTTTAGATATCATTAAATAGGTTTTTTAAATGACTTTAAAAATAAATTCTAGAGCATATAAAATGTAATTCCCATAAAATAATGGTAAAATACATCAGAGTATTGCTATTACTTTATAATAGAATCATATGTATTAAATTTTAAAATAATTAAGATAAAATGATGAAGTTGTATTTTTAAATGATATTAAAGTTTTTCTTCTAAAATCATTTGAATCCTGATATTATTGAAGAAAATCGAAAAAACTGCATTTCCAAATAATTAAATATTTAATTAACTTATGTATTTTGTTAATTTGTGGTTAAGAAGAAAAAGAAAAGTTCATTTATATGTATTTTATCATAATGATTTTAATTTATAATAAGACTATACTGCTCAGCGAATACATGACATTATCATAATTTGAATGTCTTAGTTAAGAATCGAGATCCATTTTCGAATAAAATTCGGGAAATTTATCTTGTTATTGTAGTTGGATGCACTGTCAGAATTTTGTTATTATCATTATTATTATTTCAAGTATAAATTGTGCAAGAGAGATAACTTACATTGATGATATTCCTAAGCTCCAGAGTTCTCATATAGAACAACCAGAGGAACAGAACTTCTAGACTCTTTCTTGCATAAAATTCGCAGATAATGGGCGAAATTGAAAATACTAGGAATGCTCTGATTTGCATTTCTAAAACTGTACACATGAGCTTTCTTATACATTTTCCGCTGAATTATTCGAAAAAAAATCTGACAATTCCAAATAATTTAAATTGTAAGATCGCATACCAAATTTTCTTTTAGTTAATCATTGGGTAATTTTTTAATCATTTTTCTAAGCATGTTAATATACAAAATGCTACATGGGGAACCTCTTAAAGATTAAATTCAAAATTTTATATTAATCTTAATTTTAAATGCTAAAATTGTGCTCCATTTATTCACGAAAGATGTAAACTCAAGAACCACCTTCTAAAGAACAATATAGCTTGGCCTCCTCATTTATCTGCATTTGCGCAGAATAAATCATCTTTCATTTCCTTTTGTACATATGTTAATAGCATTTTCTCCCATGTTATTTAAACTTTATTTCAGTGTGTTTGCTTACGTATATTTGCATATATCCTTTTGTATTTGAGTTTTGAATATTTTATTTTAATCCACCATGCTTCCTCAACTGTATTATATCATCTACAGTGTGTTTCTGTTTGTAATTTAATGTATTTACTTTGTGTATTTCTGAGTATTTGCTTTCCTTCTCCTTTTTTTTCTTTTTTTTGCATTTGTACCTGCGTCTTTATATTTGAAATTTATCCTACTGTTACTTCTGAAAAGGATTACATGTGTAAGCCTTGTGGTATACTGGCTGGCACATAAGGAGTTTATATGTAGAGAACCGAAAAAATGAAAGGAAAAACTTTATTCATCTAGATTTTAAAACTTTTTTTGGCTATAGCATACTTTTGTATTTCAGCAAACATTATTTGTAATCACGGATTCCGTTAAATGTTTATTAAAAAGGGGAAAAATTGAAAATATCGTATACCGAATTCCTTCAGTCTATTTCAGAGAGTTTTTGAGTCATCGTTTTTGCAAATAGGCATTCACAAATTATTACAGAAATATTTCGTCAAACTCAGAGGAAACTGAAACTTATAGTTTTATGAAAATTTCAAGCTATAATAGTTTCACTGTGATACTGTGATACATTTGATACTAAGGCGTGTATCGTCATCCTTATTAGCCAGATAATATCCTTAGAGCTGAAGGGTCCCTTTTGCTCGATCGGTATATTACTCAGGTTCAGGCCCAAACGTCGCAGGTTCGTACTGCGACCTTCAATCACTACAGACGTTTCATAATTGCTTATTTGCCCAGGAGAATGGAAAAAAGGTAGGAAAATAGGATCTGTTGTCTGGGATAGGAAGCAGTATTTTTTATTTTGCGAATTATTTTATATATTTAGATCATAAAAGGTAAAAAAAATATTTGTTATTTTTCGTTGTCATAAAATAATAATTATTGTTAAAAAATGCGGGTTGTGTTTATAGACAATTAATTAAAAAATATGGAATAAAATTTAATTCATTGAATGTTTTTTCATTTGTATTTTGCAAGAAAAATAGCTTAATAAATTTATTTTTTCTTTATTTATATAAGAAATAATATTTCTTATTCTTCTTCATTGTCCTTTAAATTATAAATATAAAAAATGCAACCCATCTTGCTTTCTTGGGAAACTTCCTTTCTGAATAGAAACGCAAAAATAACACTAAGACAAAAAATAATTTGCCAATTATTCAAACAGGAAAAACAAAGTTTAATTGAAGTTTCACACTCTTTGCCTAATATAAGCAACACACTTTAACATTAAAATGATTACACGTGAGTCTAGACTTTTATGAGGCTAGGGGAGTATATAATCAATGCTTTTAATCTCCAATAAATAACAAAGAAATAAAATTCTATAGTCATTAAAATAAATTGCAAATATAATAAAAAAATATCGAATATGTTCGCAAAGACCTTAAGATTTTATGGTTTCATTTAAACCCCATATTTAACCTCATTTTATAATTCCCCATATTCAATATTCCCCATTTCATAAAACCCCATATTTAAAGTTATTTACTTCGATTTGTATGTATAGAAAAAATATTGACTCATGAAAAATAATGACAGGATTTCATATTTTCACTATAGCCTCCAAATTTACTCATTCAGCCTTATTTCTTGGAAGATTATAGAGACAAGATATTATCAATACCATTTTTATTTAAAGCGACCCTTGAGTTTAAAATTACTTTGAAATCTTGTTTAAATGGTTGGCATTTTTTACTTTAGAAGTTCAAATGTATTTTTACTTATACCATGGTAGAGATTCAACGCTATTCTAAGATTGAAAATTATTGTATTGTTTTTGAGTCATTAATATTTCGATTGCTAATCTTTATAGGAAGAATACAAGATTTTTTTGTAAGAGAACATTATAAATCACAATTTATTTGGATTTACTTTTAGGTTATATTTTATAGCCCTATATTTAACCCTTTAATGCTTTTAATTGGAATTTTAAGTTTCTTCTTAAATCTATATGAAGACATTTCCGACATCAATGGAAGGATATCTTCGGCAAGCATAATTAAGTCGCAGTTTCATTCGCTCTCAATACTTCTAAACCAAATTATCTGCGATTGTATATCATAAGATATTCCTAAACATAAGTCCTTGCATTAGTACTAATAATATCTTACCATTTGGTGCTACTAAATGTATTTGGCAGATCAAGCAAGTGTATTTATATGTTCTTTTCTTGATCTTTGGAAGAATTTACAAAAGTAGTTTAATGACAAAATAGGGCTTTTTACCCGATCTAAAGACGAACTACTCAGCGTCTAACTTTCCTTACCTCTCAAGTTTGTACGCAAGCCCCAGAGCAATTTTTTTCCCTATGTAGGAGTTAAGTCCTTGCTTGACATTAGTATTAAGGACACTCGGGATCTTTCTCAAATATCTATCGAAATGCTCTGATTAGA
>JAOUZG010035355.1:238289-249943 GCA_026289955.1 Argiope argentata
TTATTTTGATGAATACAAAAAATTCCTTATAACATACAAAAACTGATAAATATATTAAATTTATTATTATAGCAATACGTAAGGTGTGTAATATGTTCTCTATAATACATGTTGCAAACAAACTGCAACATAAAATTGCGTTTTACTTTTGAATTAAAAATATTTTGTTGTCATAAACTGAATAAGCCTTAAATAAATCACTTTTCGAAACTGGATATATTGTTACTATTACTCTGTGTTATGTTTAAATATTATCTCATATTTCCGCATCTTAATATATAATTTTTAAACCTGAATTATTAGTCTCAAAAATGAAAAACACTTTGATAAATGTTGATATATATAAAAAAATCATTATTTGAAAAAAATCCAAGAAATATAATAATGTAGCAGGTTATAAATATTTAAAACAACAAAATTGCTACAATTTAAGATAACAATGATGTACGAAGAGAAAATTCAAGTATTTTGACTTTTTACAGGGTCTCGCTGTTATTACTTTCCTCTAGTAGATATTTGTCTGGAACACCTTTTATTACGCAAAAATGCAATATTTTATTACTTTCTTAGCAGCATAATATAAACAAACTTTGTGTGGAAAAATACTTATTCATTCATGGCTTATGAAAGTCTGATAAGCTGCGAGACGGAAAAAATCTTTTGCATGTCTGGAAATGAAATACCTTCGTTCATTTTAGCGAAAGCAATTTTTTGACAATGCTGACGAAAGCAAAAATGTAATAATTTCTTTCATAAATATTTCAGTATTTTTCAACTAATCCTTTTTGTGAGTCGCTTATAGTTTGAAGATATGAAAAGGAAACGTTGTCTGTGTTAAAAATGCAGAGAAATTCATTAATCAGATTTAAAACATTTAAAATAAAGTGTTTCTTGCTAGCTTTAATTTAAAAAGCAGCTAAATTACAATCGTCTGTACAATAAAATCGTCTGTACAACAGTTTCTTTTAGTACAATTCAAGACATATTTTTAATACTATTTATTAATTTCTGCATGAAATGTTTTATAGAATTTATACATTTTGAACGCTTTTTTTCATCAACTTCAGTTATTGTATTTAAAGAGATTGTGAAGATTCGTATTTTATTGAAGAGTCCACTTGTTTTAGAATTTCCAAAATCAGTTTAAAAGTACAAAGGAATAGTTAAAAGCTAATTATTATTCAGTCTGAAAATCGTACAAAATAAATGCACATGGTTTAAATTCGAATTAAAAATAAAGTTTTTACATTAAAAATAAAACTAAATAAAAAGACGAATATTCAAGTAATGATACGGACAGGAAACAAGGCAAGTTCAAAACGCTTGTATTATTCAAAGACGCTAATGAGCTGTTTTTCTTGTTTACGATTTCGTAATTATAAGCATTTTTGAAAAATTGATAAATTCGTTAAGTGCCTCTTAGAATCTTAAAATCGGAGTTGAGATGGTTATTTTTTGCTCAGTTCTTCATAAATTGAATTTTCTTGGATAATCAACATGTTCTACTATCTCAATAAAAAATTTAAAAAATGCATATTTTGAATTCATGAAAATTAAAATTAAGAGAGAGCAATAGTCATGAGATCTTTAATTTCGGATATAACACTTTCTCTCCATAAAAAAAGGAAGCTCTTCACATCTCTTTGGCATTATTTTCGAAAAAGAATTTTTACTTTTTTTTCTCGCAAATTCCTTCGTGGATTTCCAGCTTGAAGAGAGCATTTTTATTGATAGAACTTTCAGGGTTCTTTCTACCTTGTTTCTTTCTTTTTTTTTGTCTAAGAGATTGTGTCGAAACTCGAGATCAAAAGGTCACTTCAGAATTTTTATTTTTACTGTACGTTTCGTTTTTAACATAACGAAGTCAAAGCATCTTTATACTTTGACACGACTGGATGGAATTTTCGAAAATACGTTGAAGTATTTTTTTTTTTAAAAATGAGATAACTTTTTTACAAAAGTGAAATCAAACAGAATCACTTTTAATTAAATGAATAATTTCGATTTTATTACAAAAAAATCCGAAACCTTCATTTAAGAAATTTAAAATTATCATTTGTAGTGCTTTTGAAAAGTGAAAAAAAGAAAAACCTTTTAAAGCATATTTTTCCTTTTAACGAAGATATAAATAAAAAATAATTACAACAACCAATTAGAATCAGAAGCTTGATATATTATTTAAAAATATTTTAAGTTACTTCAATTATAATATATTTATTTAGCACGGAATAATGCAAAATATCTTTGTAAAACAGAAAAGAAGGCACATATATACATATGCGAGTGCATCATAACAGATTTTTGAAAAAAAAAAAAATGTATGAATGAATGTAATGTTTTCCATTGAATGTAAAAATATTTTCCATTGAATGTGCAAAATATTTTCCATTGGATTGTAAAATATTTTCCATTAAATATGTAAAATATTTCCCATTCGAGTTTCTGAATTTTTTTATTTTATCTAATCAGTAATATGATGCTATTTTGAATTTATGCCTATTTTTTAAAATATTACTTCCAGATTTATCTATTTACGCGCCTTCCTGAATGCATATGGATAAATCTGGAATATTGGTCGCCGCGCCGCATACGGATTGGTGATGGTGGTGGGGAAATAAAGGTGATACCCAAAGGTCATTTCAACCACAGTAGCCCCTACCATAAGAGGCACATTCCAGTATTAGCAGAAGTTAGCTGATTCTATACTAGGGTAGCGTGAATCAACCTACATATCGGAAGTTTCTTTCAATTTCAGAAAATATTATTTAGATCTACATTATTGTTTTAACATTCGAAGTTTCTCTTTTACTTTCCTGTATATATAGTATACAAAGAGAAAGTACAGTAATCGTAAAAAAAAGAAGAAGAAGCCGGTGTTTACTTTTATATTTTGGCAAAGCTCCGCCTCTAGAACTCCCTCAGTTCGAAATAGGCATTTTTTTGTATTTACGCTTCTATGTAAGTCATACAAGACTCTTCTATCCACTCGAAGACCAAATAAACTGACAAATTAAGGCACACAGCACTAGTGGGAACTGTAGTTGAGTCCTAAGGGCCATCACTGGCCACTGTGCAACCCTTCCGATAGGAAGTAGGAACCGTCATCGATAAGAAGAGCTTACCTTCCACCTATTTTCTTTCTCTCCAGGATGTCAAGATCCAGCCTTCATGCCAGAAGTATCTCATCCTCATTTCAAGTTTCCACCAGTGGGGTTAAATCTCTCTGTAAGCGGGATGACTCAAAAAGTACTTTGTGCCAGACAGATGAAATCCTATATGATATTTTAATATCAAATTTGATTTGTTGACTTGTTCCAAATCTGGTAAAAAATCAAAAGCGTGGATACATAATTTTCTGCCCACTCGATTGCAAAGAAACATGATAATTGAAAAGTGCGAAGAACTAGTTTGATGCCTTTTAGAATACAGTTTCAGCATCTAAAATAAATATTCCAATCAAATTTTGTATCACATTAGTCTAAGTTTTGATTGTTCACTTGTCTGTGCATTCGTATATATGCGAAAGCAATTACTCAAAAGAGTAACGCGTTAGCTAAATGAGCATTAATTTGTAATCTTATTGTAGCCTTTGGTCAATGTTTTGGCTTCAATCTGTCAAAAAAATTGATTGACGTGATTATTTTCATCCAACATGTCCAGATACATTTTAAGCATTGTAGCAATTCAAGAAATTTGGATTGAACAAAAATAATCACTGCAATAATTTGCAATATTGCTATTGCTTTATCTACGCAAATGGAACGCAAAACGCAACTACTAACTAATATTTCTATAACTTTGCTTATATCATTTATCATATTGAAAAGATATTCATTTAATCCAGTTAGGCATTATAAGTTCTCAATCGATATTGGTTTTAAATGTTTTATTCTCATCGTCAAGCCTTAAAGTATACTGATAGGGTTTTATTTGCAGGAAAAATTAAATTGCAATTTATAAAAAATTATTTTTTAACAATATGATTAACGAAACTGAACCAATCCTTTTTTTTATTGATAGGAATCCTTCCAAATATGACTTTCTTCACCACGTCATATTTAATGTACAGTTTTTCTTATTATATTAATATTATCGCAATTAACTCTATAAAATAAATTAAATGTTTAATACGTTAACGAATTGCATGAAAATTTAGTTTCCGAATTTTTATAGTCGATTTTTTTAAAAAAAATATTTCTGAAGCATTCGTAAGATATTTGAAAAAGTTTTTAATATGAAGCCTACCTCTCATTATTTGAATTAAAACAATCATAAGCAAAGCAATATTGTAACGAAAAATCATTCTCACACGAAAACGTTACGAAGATGCAGAATTTATTGTCTATGAAAACGCGTATTAAAGATACGCTACACAACCTAAAAATTCACAGCAAATTAACACTACTTAATCAACTAATTTCAAACAACAGCGAATCTATAAAACACTCGGCAACGAGAGAAAAGACTCTCTCTCAAGCTAAGCCAACCAACGTCGATCGTAGTCCGAACTCAACTAACTCCCCGCCTTTAAGCCTCTTCTTTTAAATAGAGTCTCATTAGAGTAGGTGGGGCAAACGCAGAATGGGTGCTTTCGTTCCGGACCAGTCTAGAAATGTCTCTATTATTCCTTTAAAATTAATTTTATACAATTAAATAATTTATAAATATTTACAATATTTACACAATAATACATAACTATTTATAATATTTACAACTAATTTATACAAAATTCAGAACAAAACAGACTTCTAAAACAATATACCAAAATGTATACACAATATAACACTAATCCAAATATTTATGTTCAGAAATAAATATTATAAGGGTGATCGTTATCTTTAAAAGAAAGTTTTTAAAAAATGACAATGTCCCTCTTTTTCAAATAAATAAAGATAAACCATATTTTCAAATGCGTCCTTAGACGAAATCTTTTGCAGTTTACTTAATATATTGAAATGTCTTTCTCCCATTTTCAATATTAAAACGGAATAAATGAAGGTTGCCATTGGATAGCAACAACAATGACGTTTGAATGCATTATATTTAAAATAAAAGTATTAAAAATTCCTTTAAATTAGTATTGTAGAGCATATCACTTAAAACTTAGAGATTATTTTCTACTGTTTTGTACTTTTGACAACAAAAAGGTAAACAGAGCAAATTACCTGAGCAACTGTTTATTTAATCCTTAAATAAAGCAGAGAAATAATTCTTAAATGCCTTTGGGATTCGAAAAGAAAAAGATATTCTTATGAATAATAGATTTTAATAAACGATTTGAATAGAAGAGTTAACTGCAAGGCTTAGAATAAAACCGACAATAGATTTCGAATATTTTATTATTCAAAGGCTCAAACTCAGGAACAGTTTGTGTCTTATACACTTTTGACTCGGCTCACTTTCGAATCCATTCAACGGTCATGAATACGTTATGGAGTTAATAAATCGGAGGTGCGGAAATATAAATATTAGTTTTAGAATGTTTTCTTTTTCCCGCGCATTTCATTCCGCTTTGCATTCTGAGAAAAGACAGATTTAATAATACTTCTCGAGTGGAGTTTTCACAATTGGACGTCAATCATTTCATTGTTTACGTTTCGATATTTTAATTTATTATTTTTACATTCCTTGCTCACTCTGTCGTCGTATTCCGATATTGAACGTCAGATAAGTTGTTATATATTTAGCCCTTGATTGACATGTAATTGCCATTTACTCTCTGAAGAAGACAATTTTATTCATCTTAAGGTTTCAAAGTGTTTTTTTTAAGTATTTAATTTGCGAAAATGAAGACGGTTTATCGCCTGGTATTTAAGAGAGGATGTATTTTAAAGAGATTTCGAGTGTCGAGTTAACGTTAAAAGTAGTAGCAAGAAATGCGAGCGATTTTTGGAGTTGATCGATAAATACGCGGAACCATCACACTGCTTTCATCTGACAGGACAGATTAGAATATATTCACTTAAAATATTAAATTAAAAATTGAAACGATGGAAAATTAATCAATTTATCTTTATTCATTTTCGCTGTCAGGTTGCTTTGGGTCATAATTTAAAGACAGTGCCATTTAGATAATAACTTAGCTGTCTAAGAAGTAAAATATATTTATCGTTCAGTATTTTCAGTCTTCTGAGTTTTAGTGATTAGTATTTGCTGTCTTAAGGTTTAGAATTTTTAATACGCCTTTCTGTTTGTAAGGCCTTAGACAGCAGGACAAAACATAAAATAATACAAATATATAATGTTTTGAAAATAATTCAAGAAATATTTAAATAATCTAGAAAAATCTTATTCTCGAAGAAAAAAATTCTAGGCGATTTTTTTATATTAAACAATATTATTTAAGATCGATAAAATAAGTTTTTATTATTTTCTTTTTAAAACAACTAAACTAAATAAAAACAATTTAATATAGTTCTGTTAAAAGTTAAGTTCGCTCGGAGTTACCTCTACTGCGGAGCGGTTGACGTGTATACTCGTCGTGTAAAATAATAAATTGCTATTTTCACTATAAAAACTCGAAATAATAAAATGTAATACGAATATTATTTCATGGCATGTTCCCTTTATATTATCAATACAACCACTATCGCGTAATGAAACTATTTACATACGCAACCCGCGATTCGGACGGCCAGCGTTGATTTGCGGAGAAACCACGTCAGCAGTTAGTAGAGCCAATAATGACTCGTTGCTCTGTGACGAAAAGTCTTATACATTTTTTACCCAAGACAGGACATTCCATAAACAGTACGAAAGAAACAATCTGAACTATTCGAACAAAAGTTCTTTTGCTCAAAAAATGGAAAACACATGGAAACAAGGTTTTGGTGTATGACTTGTGAAGTCGCACTTTGAGTAGTAAAGTGTTTTCAAACATATCACTCATACATAGCTAGAAATTTTTTTAATTATTTCCTTGTCTTTCTTGTTTATTCTTGCTATCTTCAATTTTTTCTTGAATATGTATTTTATTATTTTTTGACAATTTTCAAGCTCTTAGTAAGAATATCGTATTTAGAAACGAATTGTTAATTTATTTGACAAATAAAAATGTAATCATTCCTCGTTGTGCAACGGTACCATTTGCCCTACGTTCGACGTGCAGACATGTCCTTGCTGGTTTTTAATTCGCACCATGTGGTGATCTTTTGAAACTAAATTCCACAGTTAACCGGTTAAAAATAATATCTTTTTGAAACTACCCCACGACCACTGTTCTAAAAGTACCATAATTACGAAATGTTGTTTATGGCACTATATCCTTCCTGAAAAATCCACATATTTCCATCTCAAAAACCCAGCTACTACCTCGAAAGAATCTGGTGGATCAACGTAATGGGAAACATAAAATTCAAGGTCAAAATTGGAATCTCGTTTCTGTTCTTACAAGACATCTATGAATTGATCTTCTCAGACCGAAATCTTGAATAAATTTTCATCTAATATCTCAACCAAGCTCTTCACTAGGATATATTAACTTCAATAAAACTCATCTCACCAATGAACATCCCCTTCATCATCATAATATTGTTTATAGTTTTATTTTATGTGCATTGTATGTAAACATTGTTTTTAATAAATATTTTAACGTCATCCATTCAACCGACAGAGAATGCCAGAGATTTCAAGCTCGGGGGTTACTAAGTAGTGAAAGAAAGAAAGAGTGCATGCTGGTTGGTTCTCTTTACTTTAGTGGGTACAGAAACAGTTAGAGTCGGTTATCACCTATCGATGACGGGACATATTTCCCCCGGAAGAGGTTGAACCGCGGCCGGTGATGATATTTAAGGCTCACTATATTTACTAATTTGCTGGTTCGGTCAATTATATTTATCAATATGGCCAGAGTAGCCAATTATAGTATGGATAAGGATGCTCTAGGTCCCCTACTCATAATGGCCTTTAGTGCAATCAAACATGTAGCATGGAAATATCCGATTTCGAAAACTAGATCTAACATCAGACCCTTACGACAATGGATAAAATAATGTTATATAACATTTATAGGACAGATATCTGGATTATTGAGGTTAGATTGTAAAAAAATAATTATAGTGGTAAATTTTTCTTTTCAATAACATGAGAATAAAATATAATGGATAGCATATTCTATGGAATAACATATAATGGATAACATATTCTATGGAAAAACATATAATGGATAACATATTTTATGGAATAACATATAATGGATAACATATTCTATGGAATAACATATTTTTTGGCATAACATGTGAGAATAACGTATAAGGGAGTAACATATAAGAACAAAATATTATTTGGAATAATATATGAGAATAACATATTCTTGCGAATAACATTTGAAGATAATACATACTGGAATAACATAGGAGAATAAAATATAATGGAATAACATAAAAGAGTAATATATAATGGAATAACCTATAAAAGTGACATATAATGGAATAACATATAATGGAATAACATATAAGAGCAACAAATAATGGAATAATATATTCTTTTGAATAACATATAATGGAATAACATATAAGAGTAACATATAATGGAATAACATATTCTTTGGAAGAATATATTCCTCAGAATAACATATAATGGAATAATATATTCTTTTGAATAACATATAATGAAATAACGTATTCTTTGGAAAAAGATATGAAAATGATATATATTGGAATAACATTTAATTTGGAAAAGCATATTTTTGGAGTAAATTTCTAAAAATTATTTAACATATTCTTAATCAATAATAATCATTACGCATTCTTTCCTTTGATGAAAATATAATTAAAGGGGAAAAAATACTTTGATTTCAAAGTTTCTTTTTTTAGATTTACGGAACAGAAAAATCAATCTTCCTATAAGATAAGAATAAACACTAGAGCTGTAAAAGTTTAGAAATATTTAATCCTTTTTCTAAAAGCATCAACACTCGCCGGTAAATCACTCAAAAAACTTGGAAGGAATCGGGGGGAAGTATGACTTTTTTGATATATTTTTGATGTTCCACTCACTTGCGGTCACGTCGAATTTTCATCCCATTAATCTGGTTTCATTTCATTGGTTGTTTGTTTTCCAACAATTCGAAAAAAATGAATTGTCCTTTGTAAACCTATTTTGAAATGAAATAGTTTACTTGGACAACAGAGAACTTAAATTCGATACCATTTGATTTTGCTTTTATTTTACAGAAAGAGATTTCTTTTTTCTTTTCTTTTTTTTTCTTGCTACCAAATATTGGTTTCCTCGAAAGCGAAGAGTAAAAAAAAATGGAAAGAAAAAAAGAACAGACTAAAACAAGAAAAAGAGTCAAATTTATTTTTCAAATTGCTTTCTCGTAGATCGGCTTGTTTCATTTTGAGCGATCAGTCCGAGTTCCTTATAATAAAATGAAAAGAATTTTGTTCCTTTTTTTTTTCTTTTCCACTCCGACGAAAAAAGAAAAAAAAGTACTTCAACTTCAACATTTCGGATTATAAAGAGAATAAAATTTAAAGAAAAAAAATGGCGGAAGAAATATTTCTGGGAAGTTCGACCAAAAGAAGAAATGGTTGAAGAGAAAAAAAATACAGAAAATATTCGAAAGAAAAAAAGGATAAAGCTTCGAAGAAAAATTAACTTTTTAAGTCACGTTTTCCACTGATGACACGTCTCCGATTTGCAGAATTTGCAAGAAGAAGAAGAAAATAGTGTTTTCTGTATTATGATTGATGATCGAAAGATACGATCTTAAGGGGAAGAATTTATCTTTTAAATTAGACCAGAGACAAAACGAAAGTAAAAAAATATTCATACATTTTGCATGATTTAGCATTCTGCTTTGATTTCCGGTGCCGGTGTCAGAAGTTTGTAAACGTTCAATGAATAATGTGAATTTTCTTGAGCTAATTCATATTTCATGATTTGTTATACAGTCCCGGCATTTTTTTTATGTGCAGGGGGATATATATTTACAAAAAAATTAATTAAACAGGTGATCGATCAAATAAAACGGAAGTTATAACTGTGATTATAACTTTTTTAGTTCATTTTATGAATAGTACTCAATTTTAAAAATATAACTGGTGTGAAGAATCAGGCATTAATATTAATATTTACATCATTGTAAATATTTGGGTCGCAGCCTAGTAAAACGATTGAAATATTAGATGTGAGTAATTTTGAAAAAAAAAATTATCGCGAAAGATTTTCTCATTTACTTTCTTTAATCCTGAAGTCAGTAAATTTTGACGAAAAAGATCAAGATTATCATGTAAAAAAGCAAGGGCAAAAGTGTAAGTAAGTAACAGTAAAACTTTGTTTTTAAAGAAATTTCAACATCAATATTTATAAACGCATAGTTTAATATGTTTTGCATATTAATGAATACAATTTTTTCTGAATTTTTATAGATATACGAGATTTCCAATTATTATAATAAAAAGTATTGTTATAAAACAGACTAGACACTAAATCCATCACTCTTTATTCTCCACATAGTCAGAAGATTTATCGTAAAGACAGAACAAAAATGAAATATGATTTTGTATTTGAAACATGTATCAAGTCAATTCCCAAATTTCATGTCTTTTAAGCATTGGAAGTATGATAAACATATGAAATATTTACTACAAGATATTTCATTACTCGCATTTCGAACTTCTCAATGTATTAAAGACACTGATTACATTATCATTATGTGAAAAAAATTACTATTAACAACTGCTTCAAACATAACAAAAACAATAAAAATCATCAATGATATATACTAAAATCTTATGGCTTTTTCAATGTTGAAGGCTTGACCAATATTTTATGATTATTGCGTTAGTAAAAGCATTCACTAATGAGATGAATACATTTAATCACTTGTGTTGGAAAGACAGGAAACACACGTCGAGGATTTATGCCTCAGAATCTCTAACGACGTGCTGCGCGGGTCAGCAGTTGTGAAGGAAGAATAAAATGATGTTTTTGATACCACAACTGCAATTACATGCCATTCTACGGTTTGCAGAAGGACAGTTTTAGGTCAAAAATAAATTAATTAAAAAATAAAATATTTTTTTCTAATTTTTTTATTTATAGGATACATTCTGTGGCTTGACTACAAGTGGACTGTTTATTGGATAGTTTGTGGATAGTTTTATTGGATAGTTTGTATTTGTGGATAGTTTGCCATCGCAAATGATTAAAACTGGAATTTCCTCTTTAAAATTTCTCGCCGCACTAGCCATAATTTAGTTTAGATATATTAATTTCCAGTTGTAACGCAACACTAGGGCTATTTTGGGATGGATCTTGTAACATTCAACCGTGGCCAGATGATAAAAACGAAATCTGAGCTGGCACTGTGACTCTATTATCATGTGAACACATGATGGGGTTTTGGTTTAAAGTATTGGGAGTCTCAAATTTGTTTAGGCATCAAATTGGTGATTTATCGCTTTTGAGGCTTCATTTTTTTGAGATCATTAGATGATAATACGGAATTTAATAGCATTTGTTGATTTATCACCAACTAAGGTCACAACTAGATTTCAAAATTACTCCTTCTCTACCATGGTTGTTTTTTCTCATCTCAAAATCGGTTGAGCTCCAAAACTTTGTTTCCCAGCTAGATAAGTAGAAAATAAAAGTTTTAAAATATATATATATATATATATATATATATATATATATATATATATATA
>JAOUZG010035355.1:249953-280796 GCA_026289955.1 Argiope argentata
ATATATATATATATATATATATATATATATATATATATATATATATACAAACAGAGAGAGAGAGAGAGAGAGAGAGAGAGAAACCAATAGTTTATTAAGTGGTTTACAACCGGTTAGTATTTTAATGCCATAAAAATAATAATATTCTCATATAGTAACTTAAAATTTGAGATCGTGGATTTCATTTTATTGAAATCTTAGATTTAATATTGGCAAAGGCATCAGAATGAATGTTTTGTGGGGGGAATTTTAATTTCATCATAATATTAAGATATTAATACATATGGAAATATTATTTATTTATTCTTTTGTTAGGCAAACCAAAAAAATCATAAAAATGCATTTATTTAGAATTCGATTTAAAAAAATACATTATCATACATTTCAGAGTTAATTTTATGCACTGTTTTATAAAATAGTTATTTAAGAACAGTCATAAAAAGTTTTACACTCTTATTTCAATTATTAAAAATTCCACATCCTTCAAAGAATAGAACATGAGCAAATAGCCAACAATTTTAAGTTTTTATCTTTTTAAAGCTATATAAAAAATTCATAGGATATTCTGCAATGTTTTATAACATGTTATAGTTATTTGAAATTACTTTCCATATTTTTTTTAATTCAAAGAGATAAAATATGTTGCTTACCTATTAAAAGACAAACCTCTAGGCTCGTAAAAATATAAATATTTCGTAAATTTTAATCTCAACAATTGTAAAAAAATCCAATAGAATATCCACAGAGCTATATTTCTTTTAGAATTAACTTATAACATGTTCAAAACTATTTACATTTATATTTCCATTATTTTAAATCCATAGATTGAAACGAGAATAATATTCTAATTTAAAAGCTTCTATCACGTTTAATATAGATAGAAATTCAGAAATCCATTAAACAAATACACGTTCTACTTTCTCCACGATTAAAATATATCGAAGTTTTGTTTAAATAAATACCAGGAAAAATTTCTAAAAATCCAATATTTATCAATTAGCTATTTTTAAATATTGATGTATTAATTCAATATTGAATTCAATCATTTTAATCTTTACTAGAAGCGAGCTTTAAAAGTGAATGTTAAGACAATATGTACTATCCTTATATACTTTAAAAATCGTTAAATAACTTAAAAAGAGATATGGCTCTGGAAGTTTGAAGTTATAATTAGAATTGTATATCATATGAATTTGAAAAAATATCGATATTCTTATGAATTGTATGATACCCCGCCTTTTAAGGATAAATCAATTTTTTTAGAAAATTAAATTATTTATTGTTCTTGTGATGACATAGAATACTTATAATTAGGAGAAGCTTTTAGATCTATACTTGATAAAAAAAAATGATTAATATATTGCTAACAAGGATAAAACATCACGGTAATAGCCACTGACACGTATATGCAGAAAAAAAAACTTTTTAAAAGTCAAAATTTCTTTAAGTGTTTTTTCTTCATATTACGCAGTTTTGAATTAAAATATAAGAAATGTTAACGAATTTATTGTAATAAATCTGCACAGCCTGACATAAAAAATTAAAATCAATAATTGTAATATTTGATTAAAAAAGGTATAGTAATAAATAATTTTAAATATGCTTGTTCTTATTTCATTTTTCAAAACATCAACTATTTTTGATAAAGTAAACATGCTTACCTGTTTCTTTTAGACTAGAAATTTCCTGAAACTTTGAATGACAATAGTAAAGTCATTCAAAGTAACAAGAGTAAAGATATTATTAGTATGTAAATTAATATAATATTAGAGTTCTAATAAATGTGTCAGTAAAATGATTAACAATATTTTTTATTGTTAAATTATGATAACTAATTTACCATAATTTACATAATGTATACAACTCATTATTATGAATGTTACTTATTGGCTACCATTAAAATACAGAATGCATGTAATGCAGCGATACGGTTTTCTCATGGACTTAAACTTTCCTTTGAATGATTTCAGTGAATTAGATAAATATGTTATTAGTATGTAAATTGATATAATATTACAATTTTAATTGATGTATCAGTAAAATGATTAGTTTAACATATTTTATAGTTAGTTTTGATACCTATTAACCATAATTTACATAATGAATAAAATTCATAATAATGCAGGGGTATTTAGCATATGTCTAATTTTTATACAATTACAAAATTTAATTATTGGTATAAGTTTAAATGCACAAAATTAAGGAATATCTTCCATTATTAAGCTTTTATAACTAAATAACTGAAAATCAATCAGTACGTTTATTAAAGGATTATTTACTGTTTATTTGTGATTATAAACTACAATCACTTGGGATTCCATATAAGCTGCTTTATATTCATTTATATAACTACCCCTGAAAATTTGAGAATAAGATGTCATTCTTAGCATATGAAAAATCACAAATTACTTAATAAAATACTTATATTTTCTGAATTGTTCAAAATATTTACTCTAAATTCTAATATATAACAATGATAGGGCATTTTTTGTATTTTTAAAATTCATAGAAATCATTTTTAAATCATCATTCCTAAATTGTTAAAATATTTACTATAAATGCTTATATTTCTTAAATTGTTAAAATATTTACTTTAAATTCTAATATATTAGTATGGTAGGGAATTTTTTTGCATCTATAAACTCCATACAATTTGGTGGAAACTGATACATTGTATAAGCAAAAAATGTAATGTAAATTTCAGTTTTAGAAAATCTTTATAGTTTCTAGAACACGGTATTATTTTTAGAAAAATACTTCCACATATAGCAAGCAACTATTTATAAAACGTAAAATATCCTTTTCCTGTGTAACGAAACGAGTTCAATTCGTTTTCTGATTTATCGACTTTTAACTGCCTAAGATCTTCAATTTTTTTTTTTGAAAAATATGAAGTTTAAGCACATTCAGAGTTCTTCATTCTTTATGTGATATAAATTGAAAGATTTTTAATTCTCGAGCCACTAAAATTATCTTTAAAAATTTCAAAATCCGAAGTTATCCAATTACTTTTATCATCATGTACACACATGATGATAAACTGTCTGAATATTTGATTAATTTACTATTATCAGAATATATATATAAAGAAAATTTATATTCATTGTAATTTAAATGTAATGGTCATCTTTCAGGAATATATTGGAGTTATTCAAAGTTTCACAATATGATAATAAATAAAACAGTAATTAATAATTTTCCTTTACGATGAATCATTCAGATATCTCCATTTTATTATAATTAATAATTCTTTTTTGTGTGACAGCAAACATTAAAAATTATAGTAGCTTTGTATCATAACTCCAATTTTTGGAGTAATGCAGGGAGTTTCATTTCAAACTAAATACAATACAATCAATGTAAAGTGCATAGTGAAACAGAAAATAATTAATAATAAATGTAACAGACGCTGTATATTCGTTTGTTGATATAAAACTATTTGACGGTAGAATTAATTGCCCTATTTCATCATAATTGTATTGAAATATGGATAAATATTAGAATTAATTCAATGTACGGCTTTATTCTGGTTGTAGAGTTAAATTTTAAATTGAAAAGCTCGCTGGCTGGAATAGTGATTATATAGAAGATAATACCATACATTAGCATGGTGCAGATTAAAAGTTTTGGACTGTTTTAATGCTGCGAAGAAAACTTTTGGAGCCAAAATAGGATAGGCAACTTTCTTGACATCTGAACATTGCTCAAATAAAAAAAAATGCTCTCAAATTATCACTTCTTCACAAATAACATCCAATTAAATAATCTTAGGGTTTTATCAATTAATCAATGTAAAAATGACAATTTCAATTACCAAATAGTGTTTTCGGAAATGTTGATAAAAAAACATATTCATAAATCCATATAGATATTCCTCATTCTACAAACAATCCAAATTAATAGAAAAATTATTTTTCAAGCTTTACTATTAGTTCAGACTTTCTCTCTCTGTATATAAACACTCAAGTTCAAATGCCTTTGGTAAAACTTGTAGCGGGAGCGGGAAAACTTGTAGCTCATTGCTAATACAGTTTTTTCAAATATTAATTCATAAATTAATGTTTAATACTTTAAATAGATTTTTAGCAGTTTGTAATGACGCTTGAAATTAACATGTGATAGCTCAATTGGTAAAATCCAAGGATTTCAGTATTCCTTACGTGAACGTAAAGAAGGCAAGTTCAATTCTTGCCAAAATCAATAATTTTTTATAAGCTTTTGCTTTAAGAATACGTTTTATCCAAATGATTTTCGAGAATGAGTTAACAATTGTGGATTAGTGGTTAGAGAGAATAATTTTTCACAAAATGTAAAATTGAAGAAGATTTAAATTTCAGATTCAATTCTGATTTCGCTCCTTAAAATCGTTTTCTTCAATTGTTGGTCACTCGTCTTATCCAACCTTAAGATTGAGCTATGTGTATAGAAGGAAAATGGAAAATTGCAAAGAAATTCGCTTTCTATTTCGCCACTTATTATAGTGATTCTTTCATATGTATATACATATTTATATTAATTGTAATTTTTTTAAAAAAAATTAACTAAAATAAACGTTTTTATTGTTGACCTAAGTAGGAATTGAGTTAATTGTTTTTTATATTGCTTGTTTTAATCTCATTTAATGTCCTGGCTTATTTTAAAACATTTCATGGGACATATAACCGTAGAATTTGGTGCCAATCCAACTCAGTTAACCTGGGGGTTTACTGGCTCCGATTGAACCAAATTAAGCCATTTGCCAGAGAAATCAATTGTGTTAATTGCAATGATCGATAGGCTTTCATGTGCGTATCAGCACCCAGTTGGTGGAAAGGAGGCTTCTCGTAATACCATGAATCGGTGATTAATGCGTAACTACACCAATTCAAACGGATCGTCACCCCATATGGAGTCACCGCGTCCAGTCTATGAACTGTTGGCAGGTGCTCAATTCAGACACCAGTATTTCAGCATAAGATAATTTTATAAAGTACCTCATGACTTCTTTTATGAAATTATTTGAACTTATTATCAAGTGATATGTTTTCTGCTTCTGATCAGCAGAAATGAAAAGTTAACCTTTAACTGGGGAGGTACTGACCTCATTTTCTGTACTCTCAAATAAAATTTTCTAATAAAAATATTAGTATGAATATTCCGCTGATATTTTTCTTGTTATATAAATATGTTTTAGAAGCTTTTCAAAATATTTTATCATTGAAAAAGAAATTGCGTTGGAATGCACATTTTCTTGTCACATTACATGTTACAACAAATAATATTCTTGAAATATTCTTTATAAATACTATTTATTTTTCCAATATATAAAGGAATGTAGAAAATAATAAAAGGTACAATTCAACAAAGGTAAGAAAAATAAAAAAAACTAACAATGCGTAAAATTTGCTCTTTGTTTTTTTATCGCAATTTTTTTATCGGATTTTCAAGTGCATTTTAAAACATACAAATGTAAAAACATGCCTGCAAAATCAGTAGATATTTCTCTTAGTATATTGATATATTTTAGAAATTTTAAAAAATTAATTATCACTAGAAATATTCATTATATTTGAACATACACATCAAAATCAACTGAATGAGGACTCTCTTCAAAAAAAATTTCTGTATAGTTATCCTCATCACTGAAATCACGTTCTCATTCATTTAAAAGTTTCTAGATATCTGCTTTATAACGAGGATTACTAGGTTGGATAATATTTTTAGCGCCAAGATTCAGAGCCATCTGCTAAGACTTGTATAAACCTTAATAATAAAAGAGGGTGCGATTTCACAGACATCACGAAGAGAAATAGCTGAAATATTTTTAAAAAGTATCTACTGAAACCGGTTGAAAAAGTGCACTTGTAGTGAAGATCAAGAAAGAGGAAGCTACACGGTCTTTAAATTCAATTGAACAAAAAATAGAACAGAGGTGACCGTAAATCCATCATTAGCGTTCTGAGAGACCCCACCTCCCCAGTTAAGGGTTAGTTTATTTTTGATTACTATCCTAGTAAAGAAAAAAAAATCCACCGTCTTTATAAGCAATTTTAAAAAAAGTTGTTAGTTTTCTATCCAAAACAGAATTACTGTTATCTAAATGATTGTTTACAAAAGGCCCATAAGAAAATTAAATTATACTTACAAAAGCTTGAAAGGATTTTATTGGTGTGTATTGTATAGACTTTGTATTATTTAACACAAAAATTTTGAAGTTAGAATTTTTTTAATTTAGCGTCATTCTTTCTTTTATATTGATATTAATTAAAACTTATTTTTATTGAAATTGATGTATAAAATATTATGATATGTTTATCTATGGTTTAAATTTAGGTGTAATTTGATCAAAACTTTTATCTGAAAAACAAGCAAGACTAAAAATTAGCTATCAAATTAATAGCATATACATCTTGCAACGAACCATAATGCCATAGTAAACCAGTAATATATTTATACCAAATTCATTAAATTTAACAACAAATATATTTTTAAGTTAATTTTGATAAAAACATTGGTGTCTTGGCTGCCTATTGGATAGCTCTCGACTCGTGAGCCGTAGGGTTTCAGGTTTGAAATCCGATTCCACCAAAGAACCGTCGTGCAATTTAGTCCGTTGCACGTTAAATCTGTCATGGCCAAACGTCTTTCTGCTGGAATGGTGTGGAGAAGGGGTGCCAGCTCAGGTGTCCTCCTCGTTCAATGAATGCGGTTCAAAATTAGAAGGCTGGTTCCAAAAAGCCTTGGTTACGCTTCATAACGGTGTAGCGTTATCCTTATAAGCTAGATAATATCCTTCGATCTGAAGGACCCCTTTTGCTCGATCGGTATGATACTCGGCTACAGGCCCAAACGTCGCAGGTTCGTACCATGACCTTCACTTGCTACATTGGTGACCTTGACAAAGCAACCTTCTGCAACAGTCGTGACGCCATCTACCAGCCAACAAAGCCGTCGCTAACTCAACGCACCAAAAAGTCGTTGCTAACTCGACTCACCAACGAATTCGCATGCTAGCCATACTCTTGGCGCTTTCAATAATCGTTCGTCTCTCGTCCGACTCACTGGTGGGGGAGTACTGTAGAGTTAGCCTTATAAGCCAGATAATATCTTTCGAGCTGAAGGGTCCCTTTTGCTTTATCAGTATGATACCCTGCTACAGGCCCAAACGTCGCAGGTTCATACCGCGACCTTCACTTGCTACAACGGGACGTTAATATAACTAAATTTGACAGAAATATTGAGGTAGATATTTTTTTCTAAAACCACTATAATTTTTGCTTTAACAAGATAAAAAAGGGGAATCGGAGTGAAAACAGTACAACTTTGATTCTTATAGCACAAGATATGACTGATAGTTACTATTCTAGTTCCTTAGTTCAATGATTTACTGCATGTGAATTTAATAGACGAAAAGTTCTTTAACTTCCATGCAATAAAAGTTCAGAATAAATCTAGAATCAATTAAGAAATGTATATCATAAATGAAAACAACATCAATTTAAGCAAATATGAAATATATCGATTATTGCAGATATTATTTTTGAATTAAAAAAGTAGTTTCAGATTCGCTTTCTTCATTTCTATTTGTTTTAGACTGATATATTTTAGAAGATCCGGTTCCTCCAAAATGAAAATGTCCAATTTCAGCTCCTCATTTGAATGATTTACTGCATTTGAATTTAATAGTTGGAAAATCATTTGATTTCTATGCATTAAAACTGCAGAATTAATCCAGCACTGGTTAAGAAATGTACATCATCAGGGCAAAACCCATCCATTTACTCAACTTTGAACGATAGCCGTTCTTAGAGAACATATTTTAGAATTTGAAAAAAGAAAGTGGCTTCAGATCCGATTTCTTCATTTCCATCAGTTTCAGGATGACATATTTTAAAAGATCCGATTCCTGAAAAATGAAAAATGTCCGGAAATACCCCCACTTAAACTCATTAAATTCCTCTTTCGTTGCCACAAAATAAATAGAATCTTTAACTCTCACAGTCAACATTCCTTTTGGCAAAAATTTGATGTATAGATTTAAACTGATCCGTAACCGCCGCCAGTAAGAAATGGGAAGCAGCCAGCAAGCAATTAAACAAATCAGATTTAAAACTGCAATTTCGTTTTCTCCCTAAATGCAATTACAGATAAATTACCGTTTGTAGGGAAATCCTAATTTCAAACTCGATATTGATCGGCTAATTTAAGTAACAGATGTTGGTCTCTTAGAAAGAGTGATCAACTTTTTTTTCAAGCTTTGAAACTTTGGCAACGATTTCAATTTGAGAGCTAATTATTTTCGACTTAATTGAAGGCTCTCTTGAAAGATTGCGTCTTGGGGCACTTTTGTTAAAGTCATCCTCGGGACAAACTTTTAAATGGCGTTTATGACTTTTGTGCTCGAATAGACTATGGAAATCCGAAGTCCTCGAAGAATATATAGGGTTATAAAAGATATTTGAATCTCATTTTTTTGTTTCAGTTGGGATGGATATAAGTCATGGTAATTGGAGAAGATAATTGATTTTCAGTGGCATAAATTTCGTGTCCACTTAATTTTTTTCACTCAAATGGAGTTTCATAATACTCAAGAAAATTGCTTTTCCACTTCAATATGCTTTATTGCGGTTATATATAGCTACTTTAAAGTAATAATCTTCTCCTTAATGAGTCGAGAGAAGATTTTTCATTTTGAATATCCCGATGGCATTTTAATGCGTAATGCATATCGGAACTAATTTTGCTTTAGAATTATGTTGACATTTTTATGGCTTCTCTAATATTATTAAATTAATATTCCCCGTAGGTGGATGAATTTGGAATTATTATTCAAAGAATTTTTCTAATTTTCAAGAATTTTACAAATTGCAGTTTGTGCACAAACACCAGGAGATTGGAAAAAAACTACTATTTATAAAAGTAAGCAGATTACAAATTCTAAATTATTAAATCTTCCCATAATAAGACACTCAATAATCTTCCATCAATGAGTTGATAGAATTTTTTTCATAATTAAATATGTTTATTTCCTAATTATTAAATTTTTTTATTTTATTTTTATTAATGTTCTCCATAGGTGAGGGAATTTGGATTATTATTCAAGGAATTCTAAAAATTTCCAAGGATTTCAGAAATCATGGTATATGCACAAAACCTGATGTGTGTAGAAATAAAAATACCTTTACAAAAACAAGCAGATTATAAAATTTAAACTATTGGATTCTTCCATAATAAGACCAATAATCTTCCAATAATGCATTGAGAGAATGTTTTCGTTTTAAATAATTAAATATGTGTATTCCATTATCATTAAATTTGTTTATTTTATTATATTGAATTCTTTAAATTAATATTCCTAACAGGTGGGATAATTTGTATTATATTTCAAATAATTCTTACGATTTTGAAGGATTTCGGAAATTATGGTATATGCCCAAAACTAGAAGTGTGCAGAAATAAAATGACCCCTTTACAAAAGTAAGCAGATTACAAAATTTAAACTATTAAATCTTCTCATAATAAAATACCCAATAATCTTCCATTCATGTGTTTTGAAAATATTTACATTTTGAAAAATTAAATTTGTTTATTTCAATACTTGTTTATTACAGTATTACTTATTTTGTCTGAATTAATATTGCAATTAGGTGATGGAAATGTGAATTATTATAAAAAATTTCTAATCTTTTTTCAAGGACTTCAGAAATCAATTTCATTTTAATGTGGTATCTGCATAAAAACCATCGGGGTTTAAAAAAATCCTTTTGCAAACGTAAACAGATTACAGACTCTTATCTTTCCATATTAACATAAAAATCGTCTTTCCATAATAACATAATAATCTTCTTCCCATAATAACATAACATTATTCTTCCCATAACAACATGCAATCTTCTTTCCATAATTGCATAACAATCTTCTCATAATAATAACATTCAATCTTCTTCCCCTAATAACATAACAATCAAACTCAACAATCTTCTATTTAAGGAAAAATATACCATTTTGAATATTTCTCTCTCATTTTAAGGTCTAAAGCGTACCTGAACTAAATTTTGCATTATGATTATACTGAAATATTTATGCTTTTCCGCAAAACAGTTAAATTAATCTTATCCCCTGTTGATGGAATTTTCAGTTATACAAAAATTTCTTAGTGGTTTTGAAGGATTTCAGAAATTACGATATAAGCACAAAAACCAGAAGGATGTTAAAATAAAAATCCTTTCAAAAAATAAGCAGATTACAAAACTTTGAACTTTAATACATGCAAAAATAATTTTAAAAAAATAAACCAGAAAAATCAGCTGAAAAATAACGCGAATAACCGAAAAAGCAATTACACTTCATCAATAATTTTACTTTCCCAAAACTTATTTTGAACAAAATAATACGATGAATATTAATAGAACAACATTTTTGTCTTGATGTATAAAAAGATGATGGAATTAATTTCTCGTTTGTTGAATTTTCGGATATAATTAAAACACTGCGTCAGAAATCACTTTAATTTTAATTATAATACTGTAGTGTCAACTGCATAGAAAAAAATTCATTATGCTTCTGTTTTCTTAATATCTCATTTGAATTTATTCTTGAAGAAAATGTTTATGAGTTAAAAAATGCAGCAAAATTTTAATTATTTTGATTTAAAAAATGTTTTTAAGCATCAAAAATGGGGATTAAATTGGAGAAAGCTAGTATAAGAAAATGATGATTAAGACTTTATGGCAGAAACCCAGAGTAATTCTAAAAGTAATAATAAAATAAAATAACATTTCTGAGTATATTAAATTTAGGCGAATTTTTGATAAAATGATTATGAATTTTTAAAAATCTATTAATGAAATTAAAACTTTCAAATACATTTAGCATTGAGCATTCAAGTACAACTGGAAGTGTTAAATAGCTTAAAGGGTAGCAATAGATGATACAATTATATCTTTTAAGCATGAGGGATACAAATATACCTATCCAACATGAAGGATACAAATATACCTATCCAAAATGAGGGGTACCAATATACCTTTTAAGCATGAGGGATACCAATATAACTATCCAAAATGAGGGATACCAAAATACCTATTCAGCTTGAAGGATACAAATATACTGTTACAAGCGAGCGAGCGGCATGAAAACTCGCCAAGATGGCGACGTTTGGCGAGGAGTCTCGCGCCAGCTTGATTGGTTTGGCGAAAGGAATAGTCTAGTAGCCGCTAGATTGTGCGCGTTGTTTTGAGAATTTTCACGAGATTCTTGCACGCGCTTTTTCGGCTATATAAGGACGAGTAGCCGGAGTGAGTGAGTTAGTTGAGAGTTGATCTCTCAAGGAAGAGAAGCGTTTCGCTGGACTAGCTTGTTATTAGTGAGCTGTGTTTGCGTTTGCTGTTAACGCTGTGTTATTGAGCTCGCTGTGACTTACTGTTGCTGTGCTATACGATAGCTGTTTTGCAGGTCTGTTTTATCGTGCGTAAGGCTTGCATTTACGCTGTAAGTGACTGATTATTGCTGGATTGTGTTTATCTGAAATTGTTACTTCATCAATTATCCTGTAAATAACTGTAAATAGCTTTAAATAAATTTGTTTGTGCTGTCCTCAACTAAAGTCCATTCAATCCGAACCCGCTCCGCTAAAAACGTAACAATACCTATTCGGCATGAAGGATACAGACACACCTATTAAGCATTAAGGATATAAATAAACCTATTAAGCATTAAGGATACAAATAAACCTATTAAGCATTAAGGATACAAATAAACCTATTAAGCATGAGGGATACAAATAAAACTATTAAGCATGAGGAATACAAATACACCTATTCAGCATGAAGGATAGAAATATATTAAACATGAGGGATAGAAATATAGCTATTCAGCATGAGGGATACAAATACACTTATTAAGCATTAGGATACAAATATCTTTAAATATTTAGTAGTAATAATTTTAATTATTTAATTTTCAAGCACTAACTGGTATATCGAAATAGTGGTGTAGATGCAATTGAAATTGGACTCTGATACAAGATAAGGAAACGCATAAAATCCTTATTTTCAAGGGACATTATCCTTTTCTTGTACATATTACATTTAGAAGAGGGATGCATGTGCTAGTGCTTTATCCTGTGTACTGGTTAAGTAATTTTGTAAATTAAATAAAATTAAGTAAAATTAGTAAATTAAAATAGTAAATTAGTAAATTAATAAATTAGTAAATTAAGTAAAATTAGTAAATTTAGTAAAATTAAGTAATTTTTTTAGTTAATATATTTATTTACATATGTCAATAGTATTTTTAAATTGATATCTAAATTTTAAACACTTTTCATTGATTGTTACAATTGAATGTCGACAGGGATGGTGGATTATGTCTTGGTATCTTATTATTGAAACTAGATTAAAAATGTGGGACAACAAGTAGGAAGATTAAAAAACATAATTAATTTGTGGATTATATAATATAAGGATTGTTTGAACTTCTTTCTAAAAATAGTTAGTCAAATTCTTATCTCTTTCATTATACTAACTAAATTATTGGAGTAATTCTAAACATCAGTTTTTGCTTAAAAATAATGCCATATATTCCAATTATTATACAGAAACATAAAGTCTCGAGTTCATAATAAAAAATAAATAAAAACTATTAATTTTCATCAAATTACTTAAATAAAAAACGAACTTTAATTAAAACTTTACCGCTTTAATCAAATTAACAAAAAAGACAATTAAAAGACCAATTTAGTTTTGGCAACTCACAAATGAATCAAGTCAGAAAGATTAAATTTATCCACATAGTAGTATACATGTATCATAATTCGAATCAAACCCACCAAGAAATTGACTATCGGTCAGGCTGTTTATTTGTAGGGTACATGAAAATTATAATTGAAAAATGAAACTACTTAAGTAAATTATGTGTTTACATAAAGTATTTATGAGAACATATAATAAATTTATTATGTGTTCTCTTCAGCAAAATTTAGTTTTGTGAATAAATTTGTTTCTTAATGGTAGAAAAGAAATGCATCACAATACAAAGGATGCAGTTACAGACTAATTAGAAAATAATTAAGAAGCTATTTAATAATCTTTGTGAATATTATACTACAAACCACAGCACGTCATATTGTGTAAATATTCTTGGAAGTCGAAGTGGAAGGGATACCCCTACTGTGTTTCTTCATTTCTTAATTTCAGATCAATTAATTCTCACAGTATTAAAAAAAATTAAGATTATTTTTTTTCTTATTAGGTCTTGTTACCTCTAAGTCCAACCCTAGAATCAAATTACCTATTATGCTGCTATCCACTTTAGATTATTTAGATGCCCTGGCAATCTGGATTTTAAAGGATGGATTAAGAATTGTTTGAATCCAATTAGTAAATTTAAAAATGAGAATTTTTTAAATTATAAAATAGTCTAAAGGAAATTATAAATTACTAAAAGGAATAATAGCATAAATAATTATTTTTTATAATTATTGGAACAATCATTTAATTAATTGCTCATGCTATATTTTACTTTGTAGGCTCTGTTAAATATTAATTATAGATTTCAAATTTAATTAAAATTCATTATTTTTTAAACTTTCATAATAATTAACTATTAATAATATATAGTTAAAATCATTTGCCAATTATATAGATTATTGTGTTGGTAATTTTAACACTTTAGTTGTTTTTAAATGAGCAATTTAAAGTATATAAATAAAAACAAATTTATTAAGATAAAAAAAATTAATTGAAATAAACCATCAATATACATTCTGAGTTAAAAATGACATGTGAAAGCATGTTGACCAATCCTGTCAAGAGTTCTTATAATGTTCAGGGTGGCCGTAATTAAAATGACAGTACTCAGAGTGATCTGTAGCTCTATCTATTTGCGAGAATGACGCCACATCATAGGGAGGTTAAACAAGACGGGAAACAAAGGATTCCACGAAAAAAAATCAGTTCAAAAAGTCACCGCTAGGCGAATAAGTGGCGCTGTGAAGTAAAAAATCGAGCGTTAACAAGTGGAAATCAAAAAGGAAAAAAACCCTTTTATTTTGCACATTCAAATCATGTTTAACGTGTCAAATCATGTTTATGCCGTGTTTGGGGACCACATATTGCATCCTGTGCACAGTATTCACAAAAGCAGAAAGTAACATGTCTGCAGGAATTTCCCATACAGTTCGTGATACGTTATCCTTCAACTTAGCCAGGTCCTGGACAACTCCTTGATAGACCTTGGACTTAGGGAAACCCCCATAGCCCAAAGTCACATGGGGTAAGATCAGAGGACCGAGGTAACCATGCAGTTGGAGAGCAGTGGATAATGACTCTTTCTGTTGTGAATTTCTGGCGCAGCAGCTGTTGTACCCGTAAAGAAACTTGTGTAGGAACTCCGTCTAGCATGAAAATTATTTCTCGCAGACTTTATCTTTGCTGAAGTGCCAAAATGACAAAGCTGTTTAACATGTGGCGATATTTCTCTCCGGTAACAGAACGAGTTACCGGCCCTGTCGCGTTAATGTTCTAATGGAAGAATGGACCTATAATAAATTCCGCTGTGAACTCACACCAAACAGTTACCTTTGGTGAATATAAGGCAATTGCTGTGACTACATGTAGTGATGTGTCACCCCAAATTCGGCAGTTCTGGGTATTCACAGTTCCATTCAGGTAAAAGTGGACCTTGTCTCCCTATAAGATTTCCACAACCAAGCATCATCCGTTTTCATTCTGGCAAGAAAAGTGAGGGCAAAAGTCAATTGCTTATAGGGGTCGGTGTGACGTAACTCTTGTACACAGCTGATCTTGTACGGGTAAAAGTGGATAATATTTCGTAAGATTTGCCTTATCGTACTGTAAGGCATATCCATATTTCGAGTTACTCCATGAGTGCTAAAAGTGGCAGCAATATTGTCTTGTCCTTTGTCTACAGTTCGATTGTATCCTGTGGTACAGGATTTTGTCCTTTGCCTGACTAAACCTTCAGAGAAGCTGTTCGAACTTCGCAACCATTGCTTTTATCCCATTAACTGACAAATAACCGTTACTTTTATGCATTTTTGGTGCTTTCTAAAAGCACGAAGAGCTGCTGACGCGTTGAACTGGCTGATGTAAAAGAATTTGACCAGTAATACACGCTCGACTAAAGAAGGAGACATTGCACATAAACTTTCAATCCGATTGTTTCAAAAAGTAACACATTGTCTTTTAAAGCCCAAGCAGTTGATTCTGTGCTAATGGATGTAACGTGAAATTCGAATAAAGAACTTCTTCTTTTGCTCAGCGTTCTCTGTTACTCTGTAAGTGAAATTGCAGATAAGGAGGCTTTATCGGTGTTTACTTAAATTTTTCGTTTTTAAAAGTGTTGCCGTATTGCACTTGAACTAAATCAGCAAGCAAAATAAAAGGTTATTTTATTTCAATGTGCAAAATAAAAGGTAATTTTATTTCTGTATTTATTTGCATTTGTTAACTATTTTCTATTACACAGCGCCACATATTCCCCTAGCGATGACTTTTGGAAATATTTTTTTCGTGGAATCCCCCGTCCCCTGTCTTGTTTAATCTTCTTACAAAATGTGGCGTCATTCTCGAAAATAGATAGCACTACAGAATACTGTGAGCACAGTTAGTTTAATTATGGCCACTCTGTATATTGCCTAATGTTATGAAATATCTAAATCCGTTAGTAAGATCGTGCCTGTGCCCTCGGAGTAGTAGTTCGGAGAGGAATTGTTGGGTTATATGTTTGTGGTTTAAAATGAGTTATTTGTGTTAAAATATTCTTCATACACAGGATGCTAATTTTGTTAAACCACATCAAAAATAAATAAAAATAAAAATTATAAATTTTGTAGTAAAAAGTTCCATTTGTATGACAAATGCTCAATGTGTTATAAATTTTATTTATTTATGTCCTTTCATTAAAATAAAATATATATAACCAATATAAGAATACAATCTTCTATAATAAAATATTAAAAGGAAATTGACTTAACCATTTTAAAACAATTCAAAATAGAAAAGAATAAGAAAAATCCAAAAAAAGGTGGAAAGATAAAGAAGTGCATATGGAATTAAAGAATGCTTTTCCGCTTTCTACGCTCGGTGGGTGGTTTCATGAAATGTATGAAGGAGTAGAAAATCGAAACACATTAAGAGATTTGTTTGGTAAGGCGAGGCAGGGCTTTGAGAATACACCTGTCAAACGATCCCTTTCTTCCTTTCTCTTTTCTTTTTTTATATTCATCCACATTTTCCATTTTTATGTCTTGTTCCATAAAATAGAAGTGAAATTTAAACTTCAAAATATTAAATGATTTGCACAAGCTATAAAGAAGGGAAGTTTTATATGATTATACCAATGAGTTAGTTATTTCAAGAATTTCAATCTGATCCATGAAAAGAATTTCTAAGAGGTAACTTTCATAATTAAAATTGCTTATTTCTAAATATAAGAATTTTGTTACTCAGTAATTCGTAATTTTGAGGCTGGTGTAAACTTACATTCGATAATACAAATGTAAGTTTTTATCATTACTTTAAAGTCTTGTTTAGATGGTTAAGTTCTGAATAAATGTTGACTTGAATCTTCATCATCTCGAAAATGGGGAGTTTTAAATTTTATAGATTAGAGAGGCTCATAATTAATAACTCAATGAGATAAAATTAAATAGAAGTTAAGATTCACATTTAGAAGATAATGTTCCAATTTAAACTAATCTTTTGAAATATCCCGAAAACTGTTTTATCATAATGAACAAAAATGATTTCAAGACGTGGAGTTTCTTTCATGTCAGCTTTAGAGACAGCGATCACATCTACATTTAGTCCAGACATTTTATTAACATGTAGATATAGGACACAGCACCCACATAAAACAAAAATATGAAATACACTCAATACTATCCTATATTCTTTCGACTTTGTCAGTCTTCTACTGAGACTTACTTCTCTCTCAGTTCGTTCGTTCCCGATTCCGACTCCGATTCTCACTGCCCTCCTCCTCCTTCGTTCGTCAGTCCCGGAATGAGTTGTCCTCAACCTCAGTTTCGCCTCTCAGCATTCCTCCTTCCCTCTGCAATCCATCTGTCATCGAATATCTGGTTGATTTCTCTCTACACTTAACCCTTTTCCCTCCACGTTCTTGCGTATCTTTTCAAAAAGGGCCGCTATGTGAGCTGAGAAAGGTTGCCAAAATTGGCGGAACTTACAATGATCATGAAAGATTTTTTTCAAGTTATACATTCAAAATGAAAGTATTCACATAACTTTTATTTAATACAAGTTATGTTATAACTTATTTCATTTGAAAAGTAAAGATAGTAATTATGTAAAATTTTTAACTAACATATCAAGTATTAATTATCATTAGAAAGATATTTATATGCAATAATTTTAGTTTATTCGCTTTCATAATATTAATATTTTGTATTCTTAAACTCTTATTTGACTTTAAACTTCTCAGCTATAAGGATTCTTTTTTTATATACTTAAAGTGTACATAAGTTATAAAAATTCCAACACAGAAAAACTTTAAGGAAACTTCTTTCTTGAAGATATATAACTTCTAAATACTTTTCCTCGCTCTCTCTCTTACACACACATACACACATTCACCAACCTACCCACTTTCTCTGTCAGACACTCACACACAGGGTGATCAAAACTATAATTTCCCTATAAGCAGCTTCTTACGCAAATGCATGAACCAATTACATCGAAATTGGTATATGGACTATATACGAGATTATCTCAAAGATCTTTGCCACATAATTTTAGTTCCAATATGTCCACCACAGGAAGCCTTTTCCGGTAAAAAAATAATTTTAACAGAATAAACGACCAAAATAGAAAACAGAAACAATATTAACAAGAATTGTGAGTAATAAAATGTAAAACGAGGAAAGGCTATCAATTCTAGGGGGAAAATGTCGTTATTCTCATGTTTGAGAAGAAGAGACGGTTTTATGCAATACAGGTTAAGATAAGAAACGTTTGTCGTCGTTGTCAAGATTTGTGTTGTAATTATGAATGTATTTTGTTGCGGCTTTGAATGACTGAAATAACACCATGTGTGAAGCATTACAATTTATCAGTTGCGATCTACTGTTGAGCACAGTAGATCGTTCCCTAGTAGATCAGGTCCACTGACTTGAAATTTTGCAGATGATTGTGAGTGCTCACATGGAGCACCTTTCCTTACATCATCCTAGACACAATAAACTACTTCATTTGTGTAATTTTGTTATAAGCCGTTCTTGTTTCTGCGTATCGAATTGCTTCCCCCCCCTCTAGCAGCGTATATTGTAATTTTTTCTTACTTTTATTTAATGTGGTTCGATGACAAAGTGATCAGAAATGGGTCAATAATTATTAATGTCGCTTCTGTATTTCGTTTTAGTTCTTTATTGTGTAAAAATTGACGTTTTACCGGAAAAGACGCCCTCTGGTTGAACTAAATTATTTTTTGCAAATCCGCGATCACATGTCTTGTATAATCCAAAATCCGTTCACCCGTTCGTGTGTATGAGGCTGTTTATAGGGAAAATTTAATTATAACTTCCCTGTAGTATGCTGTGTGTGTGTGTGTGTGTGTGTGTGTTAGTAAAAATATGAAATTAAAATAAGCAAAAAGAATAAAAAAATAAAGATGAATCTGGCCTGAAGACTGTCTCAGGGATCACCTTCAGGGAAGGATTCAAAAATGGGATTTTTTTCTTGAGTGGTCTGACTTTCGTCCAAAAATGACCCGTCTTGACCTGAAAATCCCCAGAAATTGAGGTCTTAAAGATAAAATAGTATTACAAAAAACGACATCTGTGCTCTCTAAATACAATGCATCCTTATATTAACTTTTTATTAGTTAAGTTGTTTTTTAAATAAATTTCCTTCAAATTTCATTTCAAAGAGAGAGAGAGAGAGGTTATCATGTGAAGTGATGTTAAGGGAAAAATATTTCATTTATTGCTTATTATTTAATTTTAACTAAAAATTTACTTAGACACATTATAGCTTAAAATACGTACGACTTCTAAAGCGTTATTTAAAAGATGAGGGGTATTAAAATATAGTTAATTACTTATTTCTTGTATAGAGCTTATATAAAAAAATATTTAGCATTAAATATTTCGAATTTCAATTATTTTCCATATCAATTGGCTCTTTTATAATTATTCCAGCAAAATTTCGGATTAGGAGAAATGTGATATGGGAAAACATCTAATACGCTAGTGCATTAAACTATAATATATTGTAAAAAAATCTCTTAAATTTGATAACCCATTTTTTAACATTCAGAAACAGGCACTGTTTTTAAAATGATGTCTTCAGTATGTTCGTTATCCGTGGGCCTAATCTATCTATTCATGAGTATCCTTGGATTTGAATTTTAGGTGTGTTAAAGAATTGGGAAAAAAAATTCTCTGTTAAACGCAAACTCGCATGATTATCTTTCTTCTAAAATCACGTGAACCTTTTCAAGTCTACCTTTATATTTTATTGATTAGTCTGGGCAGACTATAAAGGAAAAATAGGAAAAGTTCTGTGATTTTTTCACACTTAAAAGAGTTTGGGGAAAGAACTTTTGCAATTCCTGATTTCGAAAAGTAGTATTTTTGCTAGTTTTATGTTCAAAGATCTCCGCTTTAACTCTTTATTTTAATAAAAATGAGGTAAATTTCTTTGATAATTAGCATTCTCATTACCGGAAAAGACTGAAAAATGCTATACAGGATTATTTCGGAAATTAGATTTAAAATAAAGAATATAGAACATAATGGGAAATCTGGCAAAGTCAATAATACAAATTCACACAATTAACAATGAATAGAAGTTTATAGAGATTGGACAGTTGAAATGAAATTGAATGGAAATTTGAATAATAAAATTCTTCTCTTCATTCTTCTTGCATGATCAACTATATCGATTGGAACTATACCCATTACAATTCTCAATACAAGATGTTAATTATTTAATTTAGGAGAAAATATAATTGAAAGAAGGAATAATGCTGAAAGGAGGGTTTTTTTTTAATATCTTAAAAAATTATATCGGTACATTTTACATATGAGCTACGCTTTCATAGAAAATATTATAAATATTTGGAAAAATAAAATGTGTTTTTTTCTTATCAGTGTAATAAAGAAATTTCTAATATTATTATACTTTTTTCACTAGTTGATTATTTTGAGATCAAACACGTGGCTATTAACTATGATTGGATAATGCGTTGTTGAGTTGGCATTTGTCTTTATAAATTTCTGCCCCTTCGATGCTCAAATAATGCATGAAAACCTTTTAACCACTTTTATGTACTCAAAGTCTTCATAAAATGTCCTTCTGTTACAAGAGAAAGTATTCATATGAATATATTTTTAGTATTTAGCAGAAGCATACAAATATGCTCAATTTTTTTATTACATGGATTACTTTTTAAATCAACTAGAATGAAACATCCATTTTTATATGATAGCATATCACTGCAATGAACTTAATTTTATATGTATTTAAAATTCACTTTTTTTTCTGTAAACATTTCATGTGTTTTCAGATTTAATGACATTCAGAATAATGTTACAGAACTGTAACATTGCTTCCCAGTACGGTTAGTTCAATCACTGTTAATACCTTTATACGATCAGTTCTTTTAGATGCTGAACGGATGCCGAATAAGTGGACGGCAAACTTGGCGAATTTTTGGCACTGGAAACTTCAAGATTTTTCGTGATTCAACCAATCAAACATAGATATGTATGATTGCTCCAGAACCTTCTCTGGTTACTTCCAATTACAAAAGTCCGGAGGTCAGTCGTGTATGGAATATTGGAAAGAGATGACGAATAGTTGGATCCGTCCTCGAAGCGTAGGTATCGTGTGGAGCTCAAGCGATTGTTGAATTGAGCTATGTGCCGAGTTCTGTCGTGCATTGCAGAAGCAGCATCGAGTCATGAATGGAGTAGCCAGACATGCAGTAGTGAGTTAGCAGTTGGATACAGTTAAAGCGAGGAGATAGGGCAGAATTGCAGACGTTTGGAGAGATAGTACATTGAAGCTATGTAGATTCCATTTTCTGTTGAATTTTGTACTATCGTTTCATGTGCTGCTGCTGCTTCTTGTGTGCAGCCGACCACCCCGCCACTACTAAATATAGCAGTATCGACAGAATTTGCTGAGGACGACTACGATATATAGCAATGTACATCCTTACATTGACCGAATTTATCAAACTGATATACTCCTTGAGGTATTTGGTCCGAAAGTGGTCAAGTATTGACCATTTCTTCTTCTACAAAATGTCAAGCAATTGGAAAAAAAACTGAAATTTTTGGACATCATGTCCTTTAGTGTCCTAAGATTACCTGGTACCAACAGTACTGAATTCAAGTCATTATTACCGTTTTGTGTGCTGTGGTCCTACTACGTTGATTACTAATCGTGAACTACTATTTTTTGTGATATGCTACTGTGTGTGGTCCCTGTTCTCTTAGCAATTTAATTGATATCTTTGTTTTAGCGTCTTCGCATTCAATAAAAGCTGTCGTACGTTACTAAAGGTCTGTTGATTGGTTTTTTTCATTGAAAAATAAATAACAATCATAAAGACTTCCAAAAATTTCATTGAAAATTTTCTCAATTTTATTGATTGAAATAAAAACAAATATTTTCTACCTTTTACTTACCAATAAATATTTAACAAAAAAAACCAACAATTCCTTTCAGTTTTTTTTTCTTCTTTTAAATAAGATTATTGAATTAATTGTCATTTTCATCCAATTTCTTTACGTCTGAAGCTATTTTAATAATTATTTTACATATTTTTGTCGTCTTTAAATTTATGCTTACTTCATTGTGCATCTGTAGATAGCACAAAGAGTTACTTTTATTCTTGAAAACATTTCATTTCACTATTTTGTAACGATGACTAAGTAGATTAAGGTAATTAAAATGTAAGATAATTTCTTAATTAATTTTAAAGTTGAGCTTGATGAAGATAAAGACTTTCATCAGTTTATTCCAATTTTCTGAAGGGATTAAGAAAAGCACTTTCACACCTTATAGTCTTATTCATGTAGAGATTATTTTTCTGTACTTAATAACAACGATTTACTGAAATAAAATTAATTAAAGCAGGTTTTCTTTTCTTATTAAGAAGATGTAGCAATAATTATTAGTTTAATGGTTGACAACTTATTTATTTTCCTGTAATTTTGAAATTGGATAATACTCTCTCAACTGGAAATAAGAAAGAAAAAAATTTCGAATTGCTTGTTTCAGCTTTTATTCGATTATTCATACAATAATAAACATCATAGAAAGAATATTTTAAAGTAGAATTGCCTCACAATATTGGAAAATTGTTGCGTGGTCTTTGAAGTTAATTTACAATGTAAAATTAACTGCATCAGCAAAAAGAAAATTAATAATTATTTAGTTTATACCTCTAATTTAGCTATTATTCATTTAACTGTTTCAGAATAATAGAACTCCTTATAGATATTTTTTCACTTTCTTGAATGCAAAGTATAGAGAAAGTATAGTAATAATTAAAAAATGCATCTGTACTTTTGAAACCTCTCTGAATTTTAAAAACACAATTTTGGCATTATTTATATCTGTTTGTCACAAAGATAACTTGGTGATGGAAGAAATTTCGTGTACAATCCTTAAACCAAATTTGTAAGCGCCTTTCATATTTTCAGCAAAATGTATTCTGGGGAAGTCTGTTTGTCCCCATGTCCGAATATAACTTTAAGAGTAAACTATAAAACGAAAGAAGTTAATTGAATAAAATTCGATGAATGAATATAACATTTATTGACTAGAATCTTCACGAATTTTGAGTCAAACATAAAATTATTCACAGTCAGTCTATATTTTCAGAAACAAGAAACACTATAAGTTAATAAAGCAAAATCTTAAATCTTATCAAACTTTATGATTACATCTTTCCTCTGTATCAAATTTTTGTTTCAATGGTTCTGTTTTTCACATGTTCGAGGTAATTATGGCATTTTAGGGAATGAAAGAGCCGATTGGTTTGAAAAATAAGCTACAAAGCTAAACATCATTGATCCTGTAAGAATCCCGAAGCCTGAAATTTGCCATGTGAATGGCAAAAATACCATGTTCTTACGTAATAAATTGGACCATAATTCATCAACTGCAACTTTAACTAAATTATTTTTTCCCACAATTTCTCAAAGGAAATAATAAGCATTTTTTCAGTGATTTTCAACTGCCAAAATTTATCACTGGCCACATTAATTTTAATTACAATCTCAAGAAAATTTGGTTTATAGGACACTGATCTTTGCTCTTGTAGCGTGGATGGAGTTCAAAAGGTCGAACACTTACTTTCTGACTTCTCCAAACTTAAGGGAGAAGTGATTTCCTTGAGGATTTTAATGGCTGTAATATTAAGTTTCTACCTCAGCTTCATGTTTTGGTCAACTACCAAATGACTTTTTTCTCATTTTGCTTTGCTTTTTTCTGTTGTTTTAATCTTTATTTTTATGTTTTTATCTAGAAATGTAGTTGTTTCTACATATTATCTATGAGCCTTTGATGTACTTTGTGGCGTACAAGGATTGCCTTATTACCAATAAAAAAATGGATCTGGAAAAAAGCACCTAAAATACAAATTCAATCTTTGGATATTACTAATTGGATATTGACACAAAGGATCTACCTGGAAATCAATTCTTAATAATAAAAAAGGTAATGTATTTTTTGAAACAGAAAATAATATTTAGTTCTTTATGGTAATAATTCAATTCTCTAAGAATCCGGTCAATATATATAATAAGATTAATCATTATTATTGCTTTTGATTTATTTCATTTAATTTATTTCATTTCAATTATTTTATTTCATTTTAATAAGACCAAACAACATTTTGGAGAGCAAATGTTTCAATGTACATAAAAAAATGATTTTTAAATATTATACGTAACATATTGTATCTAAGGTATTTTTGTCTTTTAAATTAGTTACATACAAACATATATTACAATATTCTTCACTTTTTTAAAATTCTTATTAAGAAATTTTAATAAATTAACAAGCACTTGTTATTAAATAAAAATATGAAACATATTTCTTATATTATTATTATTTTACGTTTATTGCGCTTTCTTATATTACGCTTGTTTTAAGAACGTGAATCAATTGATTTCCTACAATAATTTAATAATAATTTCAAAATAATAATCATGTTTTAAGTCCAACATTAATGATTCCTAGTACATATATTTATATATTTATTTTTAATTTCATAAAATGTAGGATCAGATATAAATTGCTATTTATAAACTTTTTTAAAGTAATTCGCTTGCTATAATAAAATAAGGCTTAAAATTTGTTTACTTATAATTATTCAATTTCTGTTAGTCGTAAATATTTGTGTTATAATTTTGTTAGATGAAGTCTAGACAGACTTAATGCAATTGTTATTATTTTTTTGAAATTTCAAAAGATTTAGAGTTAGTTAAACTTGTTTTAAAATTGTTGAAATTCAAACGTGGAATCATCCGAAAAAAATGATACCACGTTTCTCCAGCTATATCGCGTAACGATCAGTATTTTATTTTTGAAGTGGAATAGCTTTATGATTATATTAAAATAATGAAATGTTATATTTTGCTATCAGTTTCACCCTTTTATTGAAGTGCAGGCGAAAAACATTTAATAAGAACTCTAAAAATAACATTATTGACATTAAATTATCCTCCAGACAAAAACATAGAATATAAAATAAGCGTTCAAAATGTCAAACATTGAATTCATTTTTGCATGTATACTTAATAAAATAAGATGATATGAGAATTAAGAAATAATTGTTGTTCCGCATTAACTCGATACATTTTCTATATTGTTTCGCTTTTATTATTTTCATTTGTTTCAGATCTAAAACGAATTAATTGAAAGGATATGAAGGATATAACAACTAAGTTGATAAGATCTTTCAATAAACAGAATCGAAAACAAACGCCCCCGCCTTAAAAATAAACTTTATAGAATAGTATTTTATTTGATATTACATTTCAAAGAAGTTTTATTTTTAAACGGAAGTTCTGTAAATCTGTAGCAAGGATACATAGAAAGCACAAGAAAGATAATTGAAAATGTGTTATTCTGTTCATATAAATCAATTAAACAGGAAAAGAATAATAATTATTCCTTTCTCAATTCAGAAATTACCTATTTCTTATTAAAATATGTAAAATAAATACGTTAATAAATTACGAAATGTTTGAGCGACAATTTTAAAAAAACCACCCACTATATAAGGGATGCAGTAAAAAGTGTTAGTATCTACTGTATGATTAAAGAATCGACAGATTTGCATTTAAAAAATATATATAAATATAAAAATGAAAGCTGCGATCTCAAATTTCAAGTTATATTGTAAAAACATTATCATTTTTTAAATTATTATTTGTCTTAATTAATTTAAGTCCTTAAGTAGCTTAAATCGGTTTGAAATAGAAATACTCTTAAAAGCTGTTCAACCTTTTAAAAGCGCATCTGCTTTCAAAGAAGCATACATATTAATAAAACAATACTGGTAAAAGCTGGTAGAAATTTTTCCCATTTAAATATCTTTACGAATATTTCCGTTTAAGCTTGTTGCCTACGCGATTGAGAGATTCAAGTTTTCGTTACCTTTCATTATTCAAAAATCTCCAGCAAAATAAACGTCACGTTCTCAAAAGATAATAATGAACAGCAAATGTTTTAAATATGCATTAACCACTATCCTAGTTTGAATACATTATATTATATGACAATATTCGTATTGTGAGTAATGTGAATGTTATGTCTGACGGGAATTTGATTTTCTTTTTCTAGCAAAACTTTCAAGAGAAGATCAAAATATTATACTTGCTGTGACATTTTAAAATTGAAATAAACTTTAGTAAATTAACTGCGTAGGCTCCATTTTTGGGATGTGGGTAATATTTAAATATTCTCATCTTATTCAAACATTACTACCTACAAATATTATGAACAGTTTCTTTAAACAGTTTGACGGAATTTTGTCGAAGGTCACGTTTATGCTGACGCCTCCGCTTCCCTTTCAACAGGTGGGTGGGAATATTTTGAGAGAAAGATGATACATATTTACAAAGCAGGAAATTCTGAGATACTTCTGCAATTTATATGTTTTAATGTGTTATATAGATACTCGGCAAACAAAGATGATGGCTAATATTGGTTCTATTTAGAGAGAAGTATTTTTACTGCATTTTCAATTTCTAACTTCGATTTATACTAATAACTTTGGCTAAAATTTTGAGATTTTTTTCTAGTGAATTATTAATTAATGTGGACAAGGTAGAATTAATCAATGTTTCAATAAAAAAACGTAATATTAACTATAAAAATCAAGAAGCCAGATATTTTTGCTGCTTTTTTTTCTTTTAATCTGTTAAATAAAGAATTAATGTGAAGAATCTGTGAAATAAAAACTTCATATTAAGCATAAAATCAAGATGACATAAATGTTTGCTGTTTTTTCATTTTAATCTGTAAAAAAAGAAACAGAAAGTTATGTACAAATCTTAAAAGAAAAAAGTTTTTCAAACAAAATTTAAAAAAAGAAAGAAAAAAACATTATTTTTATAATATTGAAGAATTAGAATACCATTCATATCGAAGCTTATTCAAAAATTAAATATCCATTTAATATATGTTTTAATGTTGTATATAGATACTAAGAAAACAAAGATTATGGTTAATATTGGTTCTATTTAGAGAGAAGAATTTTTGCTGCATTTGCAATTTCTAACTTACATTTAAGGCTCCGGGATGACCTGGGTGGTAGAGCGCTAGACACATATCTCCTTAGGGTTACGAGTTTGAAACTCACCTGTCAAAAGCTTCTCCGAGTGTGTGGTGGCTGGTGCTCGTTAAATCTGTCGTGGTCGCAAATTCCTGTCGTTCCGTGGTGAGAGTTATACCACTGGGGGTACTGGGTTAGAAAATGAACGTTCTCTGTTCCAGGTCTAATTTATGATCTGATATTAATGAATGAATTTGTCCATGGCATGGGGTCTTGTCCATGGCAAATGCCAGAAGTAACACAACTTAGATTTATACTAGTAAATTCGGCTAAAACTTTGAAATTTTTCTTTGATGAATTTTTCCTAGTGAGTTATTAAACAATGGGATTTAATCTAATATTTTATTTACAGAAATCTTTTGCAAACCACTTTTCTTAAAATTGGAGAAAATTTGTTATTGCAAATTATTCTAAATATCTAAATCGACACTCTTCTTTTCAGAGTTTCCGACATATGGACCAACTCCACTGCCATATCAAAGGGATGGCATTTCTTCCTGATACACTTTCCATCATACATTCTTGCACGGCGGTTCCTCAATGAAATCATGCTTCGAACATGGGCACTCTTATTCCAAAATGAGATTTTACAAAACTAGATTCTTGAGGTTTATAACAGCTCTTGAAAGGAAGATAGTTAGGGGTTGGAGCCTAGAAACCACGATTGGAGATGAAATGCAGATATTTTCTCAACATTGTGAAGACCATTACAATTGACTGTCTTCCATAAAAAATGTTTTTAAAACTCTGACCTCTAAATAGAAGAATAAAATTGTTTAATGCATTAAAAATAATGTTTCTATTTTTAGCATTGCTTTAATTATTTTGATATACGTAAATATTGGAAGTTGCAGACGAGAAAACAGAGATTAATTTTTCTATACCATATGAAATCTTGTTTTTCTATCGCACTCGCCACTTTCTGTTGCATTCCCATCTTCGGTTGTATTCGTGCATTTAATAAATTAAAATAATTAATAAGGAATTTAATTTTTATTTTAAAACTAATTGCATTGGCTGGCTATGCTGAGTATAAATATGACTCTGAGAAAACTTCTGGGTATTAATATGATTCTGAATAGAATTTTTTTATTATGATTTTGAATAGAATTATGTTTATTAATAGGATTTTGAATAGAATTCTGAGCATTAATAGGATTCTGAATAGACTCCTGGTTATGAATATGATTTTAAATAGAATTCTGAGTATTAATAGGATTCTTAATTGACTCCTGGTTATGAATATGATTTTGAATAGAATTCTGGTATTAACAGGATTTTGGATAGAGTTCGAGGTATTAATGTAGAGATTTGATTAGTGGCCATTACCGTTCCACTGCTAAAAAGAACGCCGCCAGGATTCAATTTAGTTTTATTGTGTTGTAATAGATGACACCATGTGTTCTACTAATCGCAAGTGCTAAATCACATGACCATTGCAAAAAGCGAGCTGTTGGCATTCGCACTGCCTCTCACGAGAGAGGAGGATTCTTCTTCTCCTGTAACGATGAGCGTTCAATAATCTTACGCTACAGCGGCAGTTAGTTCTGCTTAGTGCAGGCATCTTGTTCAATACCACCTGAAGATGTTGAACAAGGTATACTTTAGTAGGTGCTGTCGTGTTAGGCTTCTTCCTTTGGTGTCGTCTAAGAATTTTAATTTCTGTTTAATGTAACTAACATTTCCTGTATTGGTTATTAATATCCTGTAAATTGTGTTTACTATAAATAAACTTTTTTCTTTAAACGTAATTTATTTTTTAATCAGCACTCTGGACGTTGATCCAAATGGTATTGAATGGGCATTTTGTCCCACTCAGTCCTACTTTAATAAGATTCTAACCAGAATTCTGAGTATTAATATGATTGTGAATAGAATTCGTAGTATTAATAGGATTCTGAATAAAATCCTGGGTATTAATCTGATTCTGAATAAAGTTCTGGGTATTAATATGATTCTGAACAGAAAACCACTAAGATTCAGATTGCAAACAGCCTCAATTTGCATGTCTTTCAAGAAGTCTAAATTCATTTAATCTACTTAGTATATAATAGTTTGCCTGGTTTCAAATAATAAAATTTAAAAAAGTTAACTTATACTATCAAATATAACTTGGGTAGCTTCAAATATTTTAGATGTCCTATAAACTTTTACATGAATCGAGCTAACTTTTTATATCTTAAATAGGATATGCTATTTCAACCCACCTAATTTTCAATTTCCCAGCACACAAATAATTAGGAACGGCATTTTAGCTTAGGGGTAGCGCGGATTCCCTGTGATCGGGGCATCCTGGGTTCGAGTCTGGGTTTGGCAGGGTTGCTCCGTTTTATCTATGAGATATGTAAACGCACTCCTCAGTAAAAAATAGTGTGTGTGTGTGTGTAGCTAAGACAAACTCCAGACCCTAGTTGGCGCTGTTTAAAAATAAAAGACTCAACCTTGGCTTAAAGTAGCTGACTGCATCAGTTCGTTCAGGCAACTGCTATTAGAAACAACAACAATAATAATTAGAAGTTGTAATAATTTTTTCGCCCCTCATACGATACAAAATTGTATGAATTTTCGAAAATCATAAACAAAAAAGGGCAATGAATCAGCAAAATAACCATAAACAGAAGATAACAATTTATTAGAAGTTTCTTTATAAATGAGTCAAACTGTTGACATCATCATCATGTATCTCCTATCTGCAAGCATCTTTTTACTGCAGGAATAGTTCTAAGTTTTCACCGCATTATTTCATTACTAACTAATTACCCTTCGAATGCTATCTAAGCAATATCCGCCTGTTAGATTAGATACTAATAGATCGCTCTCCACTTATTCCCCTCGCATACATAATAACAAAACTAGTTACTCGCTTGTACTACTCCAATCTTATCTCACAAACATGCATATTTATATTTTCACAATCTATCCCGGGATCATTTATATTCATTTAAGTTACATGCTTTCTTGCCTGATAATAGGTTGGCTCCCCTAAAACTTTTTACCTTCTGTGCTTAGTGTTTTCCAAAGCGCCCTCACTCGAGCTGCATACTAATAGCAGGTGCGAACTCTACTTTGCTAGCAGCAACAAGGAACAGCGCAAATTGTCAATAAATTGTTGTATTCTTTGGTAGGTACCACTTGGTAAAAAAGAATGATCAGAGCTTTCTAATGATCGCCCTTGTCAAAGAAAATGTTAATGAGTCCGGTAACAAATATTAATGATCCGTAAGCTCTTTTTGAAACCGGAGTTTAGTTCGTCGCTGGTTGATATCCGGAGAGAAAGAATTGCGGAGTACAAGGGTTAACAAATGACCAAGCGGAATTTTGTTGCTCTTCTGAGCGTCTCATTATAGTGTGTAGTTTTAGGGGTGGATTTAAAATTAATTCGTGAGTAATGAATGTAGTTTTGCTGCGGTTGGTCTGATAAATCAATCGGGGGTACGTGAGTAAAGGATTTCTCCTATAAATGGTGGGGAATGCACTTATAATATCTTCTCTGGTACATGTGTAAAGGCAGGATTTTCCTGTTATATGAGAAAGACTGCATTTATAATTTTGTTTCTGTGACATGAGTAAAAGTCGGATTTATTGCATATATGGGAGATAAAACATTTATAATTTTGTTTCTATTACTTGTGTAAAAGTAGGATTTGGTTCATATAAGGGGGAGAATGCATTTATAATTTTTCTTCTGTTACTTGAGTAAAGGTAGGATTTATTTCATATATGGATTAGAATACATTTATAATTTTGTTTCTGTAATATGAGTAACGGTAGGATTTACTCTATATATATGGGGGATAATACATTTATAATTTCGTTTCTATTATTTGTATAAAAGTAGGATCAAGTTCATATATGGGGGAGAATACATTTATAATATTGCTTCTGTTACTTGAGTAAAGGTAGAATTTATTCCATATATGGGGGATAATACATTTATAATTTTGTTTCTGTATAGTGCCAGTTGGTTTCAACTTTCATCGCAAACTACTAAAATATTATTTAAAGTATTGAAAATTAATT
>JAOUZG010035355.1:281196-291844 GCA_026289955.1 Argiope argentata
ATTAGCATTCAACAAAGTTTCTTTTGAAGGCGAAGATACAACTTTTTTTTTACCTTCACGAATAAAGAAACATGATAAGAAATATTTAATTATGCCTAAAAAATTCCATTCTGTTTTTAGAAAAGAATATGCAATTTCCATTTCAAGAATTTATTCCTGGTTTTACTTTGCATTAATGAATTACTTTGTTAACGTTTTCAGAAACAAAATGCTTTCTTTTTCAAAAAATTTCCAATCATAAAAAGGCGAAGTATAAGCTGAAAACTTAGTCATGCTTTAATTCAATTAGTTTTTATGAGAGAAGAATTTCAATTAGTTTACAGATTGTTTAGAACAATTCTAGATAACTTAAACCCGAGAAACGAATCGTGGCGATATATTTTATGCTTCAAAGGAAATTCATTAATTATTTCCTTTGGCGATAGAAAGTTCGAGAAGGATTACTGGGGCAGTATTTTGAAATTCAAATTGCACAACGCAATTAATGCTGTGCACTTATTTTGTCCATTAAACTCTTTCTGCGCTTTTGGAGTTTGTATGGAAAAAGATTGTATTTGTTTAAATGGCATCATAAACTAAATAAAAAGTAATTGAGTTTTAGAAATTGTATCGATATAAAATTTATGTCGCCCTATTAATTATCCAGTTGAGCAACATCTGTTTATAAAGTAAGCCGGTTGTCGCTGACTTTTTGAACTATTTTTTTTCAGTATTGAATTTTCATTTTCCTATTTTGAATTTATTTCAGATGCCTCAAGAATAAATTGCAAATGTATATATCAAAAGCAGTGAAGTGTTCATTCTTTCATTCTTTTCAAAGAAATTGCAATAAAGGCATCTTTTCTTCAAAAAGACAAAATTTTCTATTTCATAATTTGTTAATTTTTAAAAAATATTTTTCCGTGAAATAAAATGATTAAATTGTTTCTTTGTTTGTTACAAAGAAAATGGATATTTTTAATGGCTATAACATTTAAATTTGCATTTGGAATAGAATTAAATGAGTTGGATCTAATGTTTCTTGTTTACTTTATACCGAAAATATAAATAAATTTATACTCAAACTTACCGATGTATTATTACCCAATAATTTATATAATGCCGGCGTCTTGGCACAGAGGTGAAGCGTCTCCCTCGTGATCTGGACGCCCCGGGTTCAAGTCCCGGTCAGGGCAGTGTTGTTCTGTGTTCTATTTGTGAGGTGTGTGAATGTGCCCCTTGTAAAAAAGGGACTGGGAAAACAAATACGATAAATGGGTGTCATCTTCATGTGAGTTAGAAAACACACTTCTACCCTCGAATGCTCAGGGGTACATACCCTTAGAAGCTACTGCACCCCTTCTCCCCCAAGTCACCAAATTCAATATATATTATAAATAAATTTATTATTTGTTGAATGAGCTTATTTATTTCACTTTTTGCGAATTCTATTTTAAACATAAATGAAATAACACAGACAGACATGCAAGCAAATCTTCATTATTAATATAAATAAAAACCATTTAGAATAGAATGCAATGAATTTTAATAGTAAACCATTCATAATAAATCCAATCAACTTAATTTAAATTATTTGGATGTTGAAAAGTTTTTTGAGCGTTGCCAAGAACTTTGTTGCGATTAAAGTGAATTGGGAATTCCGAAGAATATTTTATTAAGTACAAAGCTAAATTATTCTGAAATTTTAAAGTATACTGAAGATAGTAGATAAACAGGGATATTATAATTAAAGTTCTTTTTTGAAATGGTCATAAAAGGAAAACTAATTGGCCTAATGTTATCAAACTCGGTGATAATTTAAAAAAGCTCATTAAAAAATCTTTTTCGATAAAAAGTTTATAAAATCCCTACCAGGGGAAAAAAGGCACTGTATGCAACATTATTAGGCACAATGCGAGATTAAGACACCGGTTTTAAATGTGTTTAATCGCGTCTGAAACGTGTTACAAAGAATGATCAATGTGTATTATCTCAAAAGCACTGTAGTGACAATGTAAACACTTTGTTGGAACTGAAAGATGCGGTACATCGACGTAGCCATTTCTCCTGATATGTTAGAAGCTACTATTCAAAATGCAATAATACGATCTAACTTGCTTTCAAAAAATGCCACATTGAAAATGCTTTGTAACACGTTTCAGATATTATTAGACACATTTCCTCTTATTTTACTAACAATATTGTATACAGTGACACTTCACCTTTGGTGTTGATTTCTTGATTTTTTTTTCTTTTTTGATGGAAAAGAATTTACTATGGCCTTCTTTAAACCATTACCTCGTTTGATAACGTTTGTTCTAGTAATTTTCCTTTTATGACCATTTCAAAGCCGAAATTTAATTAAAACCACCCGCCATATTTAAAGTAGGGAGTGTTAGATGGAAGAAGGTGAATAGTCATCCCTTTGTATCGGCAAACATTTCTTAACGGTCTCTTCACATCCTTTTAAGAACTGCCTACGCGTTTCAGTACAAAGATAGAGACACTGGACCTTTTTTATTTCTTTCTTAATGCAAGGTTGAATGTAAATTGTAAAAGATATAGCTGTACAACTACTACTCCTACTTTATATATGCTCTTCATTGAAATAAAGCTGGGTTTCTCTATACCAAACAATGAACTTTAGTCCATTCGTTATGAGATTTTCCTTTGTATATTCCAAAGCAAAATTGATTTGTTTTAATGTATTATGTCCTTAAAGTATATCGGCATATATTCGAAATAATCTATGTAAATGATTTTTTTGATCATCAGACGATAAAACAATATAATGCCGACTGTATTAGTAAAAGATTCGGTACTTAATTAATAAATTAAAATAAAACTGCTAGGAGCTTCTTATGAATATACAGTAATTTAAATCTTAAAGAATATCCTTTTCAAAAAAATTTCAGACCTTTTTATTATAATTCAGTGACTAATTCATGTATAAACTTTTCTATGAAACAGTAAAATAGATAATAGAACTTCTGCAAATATATATGTAATAAAGTTTCTCAAAATTGATTTCTTAACACTCAAATAATGAAATTTCAAAACCGAATCTACATATTAGAAGCCAATTGCAAGCAACAGCATTATAGTAAATTTTGCTATAATGTGCTATACACTCATTGGCACACATTGGTGTACAAACCCAAAATCAATATTTTATTGAACCATATTTTACACTGATAATTGTTCTGATTCGTTTTTTCAAGGGACTACAAGCTTCTAGAAAACATTTACATCCAGCGAATACCACGCATTGGCTATGCAGTTTTTTAGATCTTGTAAATTAGATGGAAGAGGAGAGTGCTGTTGGATGCGTCTTTCCACCATATTCCACACATTTTCTATGGGGTTAAGATCTGGGCTATGCGGTGGCAGGGAAGGTGTTGGAAGTCAGACTGATGCTCAGCAAACCAATTTTGAACACTTCTAGCCTGATGTATCGTTACATTAACATCCATGAAGAATCCGTCGCGATCAGTATAAAAATGCAACATTGCAGAGTGCACTTGATTTGCCAGTATATCTAGGTATCCCATGGATGTTCGTTTACCCTCGAGATACACCAGGGCACCACTTCTATGCCAGTATGCTCCATATCCTCCAGACAATTGCACAGTGCAAGTAATACGAGATGGATTTATGGATACTTGGGGCTCTACGACGTCTTCCATAAATGCAAAATAAGGTTTAGCGTGATTCATTTAACCACATTACGCGTTTACAATCCTCAGATGCTCAATGTCTTCTTTTCCGACACCAATGGAAAAGAATTTTTGCTTGTCGGGCAGAAATGAGTGATTTTCTCACAGGCACTCGACTTTGCATTCCTATCCTGTGCAATTCTCAGCTCATGGCTCGAGCTGAAATCTATATGTAGGAACCTTTTTTGACGATTATTGTCAGTATAATTACATTACAGTCCCTGTTCTGCCTTACTTCTCGTCAAAGACTCCGCCGATAATGCTCTTGGAAACTGTGCTCAAAAAGAAGAGCCTGTAGAGAAGGCATTTGGGTTCTCTGATACCAACTTTTAAAGACCTTTGATAGGGCTTCTTTTGAGAAGACATTGAGATCTGCCATCTTCGAAATCGAAGCACCTGCTAAACAGGCACCAGCAACAAGCCGTTTTTCAAATAGTGAAAAATATGTCGTTTTTCCCCTTTTTACTTCATTAATAGCGAAAAGCCTTTTACTGCATTAATCGCCGTACTCATGCTAGTATTCTAACCATGTGTAACCCATGTCATAACAGAAAATTCGCATACTTCATCCCTAGCACGCATTTAAATGCAAATCTCAATTATTTCTGGTTCATTGCCCAGTGAGGGTGTTATTTGATCAGTTTAAACAAAGGCGAATTCAAATTCTAAATTTTAAATTTTAATAATACAATTGTGAATGAAATTTGTAAATTCCTTTAATTCATTGAAGCAACTGAAAAGGAAACATAAATTCAATATTCAGTTCAATAATTCACTTTCTTGTGAATTGTTGAACTAAGGAGGATTATATATACGTTTCCTTTATTCAATGAATTAACTAGTTTTTGAGCAAAATATATCATTTTAAAATTCTTAATCCTAATTTACGTAATCAAGCTATTCAATACAAATCTATTCGTGGCTCAAACATTGAAGTACTTTTTAACAATTACTGCTTTGTTAGAGTTAATCTACCTGATATTAAAGTAACCAAATACACTAACATTGTCTATGATGTAGAGAAAGCGATAGCAGTCACTTCATATTATAGAACCAACATTTATAATTTTAATTTACTTCTACTAAGAAGTATGAGCAATTCTATTAACAATATTACCAAAAATCATATAATATCAGATGCTCGTTTTCTTTTCATAGAAATGAGCAACTGGTTCAACGTTATTGAAATTCGTGTTCCTTCTGAATTATTGAAATGCACTGTGGATGTAGGACGATTAAACCCAATTTAAATGACTTCGGCTAGAAAAACTTTAAGCTCTAACAGAATTATAACTAAATATTTCATCGCTTTGTATCAAAATATATATACATATTTTTTTAAAAAAAAAGAGGAAGATGTTCAATTTTAAAAATTATAGTTCATGTAACATTTTTCTACATGATTCAATTAGACATAATCGGTGTCCTGGCATAGAGATAACACGTCTGTCCCTTGATCTGTGAGTGTGCCTCTCCCCCTGTAAAAAGTGTCTGTGAAAGCGAATGTGATGAGTGAGTATCAAAAGTCGTACTCTTGGCCCTAGTTGGCACTACTTGAAAACAAGAGACGCTGATTAGGATTAAATAAAAGACTGCCTCAACGAGTTAGTCAGTAGCAAGTGCCATAAGACACAACACAAGTTATTAGACACAATGATCCCTCTAGTAGCGGTTTTTTTTAAAAAAATCTTATAGTTTTTTTTTTAAATTATCTGCCTGATTTCTAGAATATTTGGTATTTTCAAAATAATTTCTAGCACTATTTACAAAATACAAAAAAATAATTATAGATTCATTTTGACTCCATGCGTCTGGTGGCTTGAGGAAATTCATGTTTCCAGTTACGGGTTAAACCTTTTTTTTTTTTTTTTTTGAAGTTAAAGTATCAATACAATAAATTCTTAGATACTAATCGGTCAAGTCAAATTTATATTGTTGCATAAAATAAACATGTGTATAACAGCAAAAAAAAAACGAAAAGTAAAGCAATATTCTATGTTTAGAAAAAGTTTAAGATTTTCATAACCAGCAACCAAGAATAAACATTCTTTTAGATTCAAAATGAGCGCAGAACAATTTTAGAAAATTAAAAGTTTTAAAATGATCACAATGCCTATCAGCCTTAAAGGAAATTGAAAATTCGATTAGATAATACTGTTCCCAGCTTTCAAATAATTACGAAAATCATTCTAAAATAGTTTCTATGCAAATATAAGCAAAATTAAAATAAAGGCAAGCCTTCTTTAATATTTCCTGAAATTTAAATTTTCAGTAAAAGAAAGTCCAAGATTTCAAGCCACGCATAGTTCATTCGAGAAAACATTAATCAAAAACAAAAGATTCCGTTGCTATGATAAATGACGTGGATATAAAATATGACCCTTCAAAAATAATCAGATGCAAATTTTTAAAAGAGTGATTCCCAAAACTATCCTTGCGTAGACTAAAATATTTTTATTCTGAGACTTAAGCTCTACTTTTCCGATATCTGTTTTTTTTTTAAAAAAACAAAATACGAAAATAAAAATTAAAGTGCGCTCAATCCAATCAATTCCATGCACGTACATCAAAATAAAAAAGCGTATAAATAAAAAAAAAGGTTATATATAGTTTCCATTTCCTTGCAAACAAATAAATTTACAATTTATTCACCAAAATTGGAATTCGGCTTCCGGAAGACATAAGAAACAAATGATAAGCAATATCAAAAGCCGTTGCCACACATCTTCACAAATCCTTTCATAAAAAAAGACCACAAAAAAAGAAACTGAAATGAAGGGGCCCAGACAATCATAGATGAAAAATACACCATCGTCTCCCGCAAGATGTAGAAACATAGCATCACGCGGGTCCCTATAAAATCCGTTAAAGTGTGAAGTGAAATAATGTTCAATGAAATCTCACGGAATTATTTATAGTCTTCTTCTGGCTTACAATCTAAACGACTACCTAGACAGGAAAAAGCAAGCTCCGAGGGAGGGAGAGGGGGGGTCGAAGGGCGGGAAAGTAATAAAACATTCATTCCCCGTCTTTGATGGCTGGGTACGAATTTTTTCCTTCAATATCAGTTCAAACATAACTTCAGAATGAAAAAGAAAAGCAAAAGCAAACTATGCCAAACAGATATAAAAGCAAAGTATTGCTCCGGCCATGAAGCCCAGATAGGGTTTCGAAAATGAATCACATAAAAATAAGGAAGAAGGAAGTGTGAATTACAAGCCGCGGCATTCCCTAACTTCTAAGAAACGGGCCTCGCTGCAAGATTTATTACTAATTGGGGTTGCATGGAGGTTTAGCTTTGCCTTCCATTTCTTGTGTCAGGTCCGGACGTTATGCCATGATTTAGAGTCTGCATGGTCACCAAGTATGGAAGGGAATCACTATCCACTAGCTCTTCTGGATTATTTTTGTTTTTATTTTTTTACTTGTTTCTCTTTTTCGCACTTTCAGTTTTTACTTCGCCCTCTCTTGAGTAGTTTAATTTGTTTCGGCACCATTTAATGGGTTGTTGGAATTAAACTGAGGTGAAAGGGGCAAGTACTTTTTTGGGGACGTGATCGATTAATCTCTGATTACAGTTCTTTTCATTAATTACTCGTTGCAACATACGATTAGTGTCGGAATTAATTAAGGCACTTACTCTTTTTGAGTACGGTGGAGAATAGTTAACTTGTTTAGATGGAATTTTTGTGATTTCTTTAACTTGGTAATTTCAGTAATTTAATTTGTTTGAAATTTCTATTTGTTTGCTAATGTATTGTTTTATCATAAATTATTATTTTTAATTATAAATTATTAATGATATGCCCATCCTTTAAACTTATATGACTGCAGGGTCCCTTTAAATTAATTTTAAAGTTGCATTTGCAGTTTTTTAAAAATAGATTTTCCGTAATTTTTTCCTAGAAGTGTACATTGTTATTTGTTTACTTTTTATTATTATGAAAGTTCTGATAAACGAAAAAAAAAATTAACAATTAAGAATTAGGGAATGAATCAACAAGCAAGAGAAATATAGGTTGATTCAATTCATCAACCAACTAATGAGCACACTGAAAGCATGAAGAGTTTTTTGAGTTAAAGAGATATTGTTTACCTTTGAATTCAGAGGTTCTGGTGCTGCATTCAAAGCAGACCTCATTGAAATGCTCTTTCAAATTCAAGTTTCACTCTCTTTCTTTCATCTGATATTTATAGGTTTCTGTTTCAAATATTGTTCACTTGAAAATACATTTTCTTCCCTGAAAATTTATGCTCATTGTCTTCATTAAAATGAATCAACAAGCAAGATAAATGTAGATTGTGTCAATGCATAATGCAGCCCATGAAATCCTACTTGTTGCTCTTGTTCTGTACAGCAGACCACTAAGCCGCCACTGTGTGTAGCAGCATCCATAGCATTTGTTGTGGCCGACTGCTAACTTTAGCCTTGTCCATACTTACATCATGAATGCACACTGAGGGCACAAATCCTTTGTTAACTTGACGATTAAAGTAACCTTTTTTCATTTTGAATTTAGAGGTTCAGGAGCTGCAGTCAAAACAGACTTTTTTGACTCACTGCTCATTCACATTCAAAATTCTTCGATTTCAGGTTTCTCTTTATTGAAATTTCTTTTATTTGATGTGTATAAGTTTTTGTTTCAAATATTTTTCCTTTGAAAATACATTTTCTTCCCTGCAAATTTATGCTCGTTGGCTTTATTAAATATTTATGTTCTTTACTACATGTTATTCTTAGGGAAAAAAATTCGTGGCTAACTTTCGAAAGCGTTATTCAGGTGAAAGTTAATGAGAGAAACAATTAGTATTAGTTATTATACATCTAATAATTATCTGAATTTAATGCACATTTTAGGCAAGAATTTTCAATTTGCTTGGACGGAGAAAGATATATTTGTGCGGAGGAATGTAGTGATAATTTTATGTATTGAACTATTCCTTTTCATATTAACATATTCACCTAAATTCTCATTCGCAGGACAGCGAAGAATTTTTGCACTATAATAATTGTTTAATATGTTTGAGATACAATAAACTACATATGTAGATTTCAAAGGAAAAGTTCAGCTTTTTATTATCATGTGAGAATTTGTGGTTGTTTTTATTAAGGGTTTTTGAATAATTGAAGGCAACGAATATTGAAGCCCCAAATCTCGTAGGCAATGAGCACAGAAAATGTCAATATTCCCCTTTATTTATTTGCATATATATTTTTTTAATTTTTTTACCAATATTTCATTATTACTATGTATGCTTCCTAGAAAGGAGATGCGTTTTAAAATGGTTGACCTGCTTTTAAAATGTTGCTTTTTCATTGCCTATGCTTCATTGACATCTGATGCGTTTTTTAAAGGTTGAGTTGGAACTGTGACATCATAACTGTTATTCCATCTCTCTCGAGCTACAAAACTTTGTATCTCTGTTAGAAAAATTGAAAATGAAAGTTTAAAAAAATTATCATTATATATTTATACCTATTTATAGAGAGAGGAATAAAAACGGATAGAGAAGTATCTTGATTGTTTCAGACCAGTTTAAAATGGTTAATGACTTAAATGAGTTAAGATAAATAATGACTTAGAAATAATAATGTTCTCATATAATAACTTGGAAATTTGCGATCGTTGATTTCATTTCCTATTTTGTTTTAGTTTAATTAGTCCCTTGATAAATAATTTTAGCAGCAGTGATAGTTTTTAAACTGTATAGCAGCCATGGAAAAAGAAATAAAGCAGAACATGAAAAAAAAAATTACCAAATTTAGTCTAGGTTGCTACTTCTTGGGTAAATCAATTCCACTAAGTTAACTTCTTATTATACTTTTCTTATATTTGCATGCATTTTTATTCATAAATATATTAAAATAATTATTATTACATTTTTTATAATTATTAGTCACCTCTGGCAACTAAATGACTCACTAGGAATTAATCATTTTTTTAAAAAAAATTTCAGTCTAATTTCTTAAATATGACTTCATGTCCATGATTCTTTCAAACTATCTGACATTAAAACTATCGAAATCCAATTAACTTATTTAAGTTCCGTTTATTGTACGTTAACTTTTCTAACGGAGATTTATCCATGACATCATGACGATAGAAATCTAATTATACAGTTCATCTATCATAAATTTCGTAAAATCATTTCTCTACCTTTTTTCAATCTGCTCAGATATTAAATATAATCCATTTTTAATTATGAAAAAAATCCTAGGATTAAACAATGATAAGTTAATAAAACAATGAAAAGGATTTGTGTTTCAGAGTAACAGTGTATTCTAATGATTTAACTTAAATAAAGAAATTTCTCTGTAAAATGACCGAAATTTAGTAAGACTTTGCACTTTTTTTTTACATTAAATTCTTATTAATAAAAAAAACAATTTTTAAACTGTGGAATGGTGTAAAATGTATAATTGTATGAGAATATGGGAATTTATCATGAATTATCAATTTGAATTTATTTGTTGAGTTCATTACTTTGCGAATTTATCACACAGAAAGTCAAAGTTCAATTTTAAAGTAAAAATTATAATTAAAATTTCATTAAAAGGGTTCCAAGCTGCACATTACTTCTTCCAAAGTGCACATAAGTAAATTTTGATTTTTAAAAGTCAAATATTTTGACCTATAAATTGCCAAAATATACATACACATACATTCATCTTTATAATTAATATAGATGTATTAAAAGTATTAACACAAAATAATCTATAAAATGTATACCGTTGCTTTGCAATGATTCGGGAAATACTTAATATCGGAATAGTAAAACATATATATCGTAAGATATTTTATTCTACTAGAAAATGAAAATGTTGAAGCTATTCTCACACATATCTGAATAGGCTATTCTCAAAAATAACATATTTTTACATCGCTTTAAAATTTATGCTTTAAAATTTATTATATATATATATATATATATATATATATATATATATATAT
>JAOUZG010035355.1:321844-345398 GCA_026289955.1 Argiope argentata
CTTCCTCTCGTTGATTTTATAGAAGCTCATTTCAAGGATTCCTGCAGAGTGGAATTGTAGGAAAACTAGTTTTTATGTCCATACTTTGAGTAAACTGATTAATTAATTAATTTAAATAACAGTTTTGCTAATGTCATGTCCTGAAGAATAGTTTAAAATGAGGCCCAATACAGATAGAGGTTATGATTTTGAGAAATAGATAGAAAGCAATTACAAAATACGAACTCTCATTTGACTGTTTGTACTTTTATCACAATTATTAATGAAGAGTTTTCGTAAAACATGCAGATTATTGGAAACAAGCCTTTAGTTTGTTTATTATTAATTGGTATTACGGTGTTGCTGAGGATAAAATAAGCTTCATATTTAATATCCTTCTATTAAGTTTAACTAATATTGATATATTAGGATTAGCTAAAATGATGATATAATAGCATCAATTTTGAATAATATATATTCATATGTTTTAATAAACTCTATCCAGAAAAAATTTAAAAGCTTAATTATAAATGATACAATCAGAAATTTAACAAAAAATAAATAAGTAAAATTTTAATTACTAAAAGGAATAACAATAAAAACGAATCAAGCTCAAATTCTCAGGTTGAAATCAAGAAGGAATTAGTTGTTAAAAAAAACTAAAATTAAATTTGGATAAACGAACCCAAAACACTCGGATTAACCAAACATTTCATCAATAAATTTTCCATATAATTAACTCAGTTTATCTAAATTCCCAAACAGTCCAACTTGTCCATCATTCACAGATATTGATAATATATGCAATTTAATAAACGCTTTATTATAAATAAGATTTAAAGACCGTGGAAGCATTCATTTCATGATTATGCATATAACAAAATCCTATTACGCAATAATAAATTCTCCATTCATAAAGGGATGAAATCTTCAATCACATCCATGTCACTTTTAATTACATCCATCAGAAAAGTGACTGCATGCCAGCTTTTACCTGGATTTCCAAAATCTGAATACAGGCAGCCCTCGAACACTCAATCCGTGTCCTGCAGATTAAATTAAAGTTTACGGTCATCATAGGACCATTGTGGAAGTGTTCGGCCAATTGGATTACACGGAATTCCACTGGCTGTGAAGGTGGAGTCCTGGAACACAATGCGAACAATGGATTCACTCTCGGAACCAGCTTTTGTCTGCTTAGACCCCAGGTTTTGCGTTCCGGGTGAAACTTAAGCACAGCGATGAAGGGGAATAGCATAACTATTGAATCAGCTCCGATAGCAGCCGGCTCGAGAATGGGATTTGTTTTGCATTATGGGTAATGCCATTATTCCTTGGACAATTGAGCGATAGCCAGTGAGAGGGGTTTGAATGGTGGGTCCAATTGGTGCTGTACTTGCATGGCTATAATACATTGAATTATTATAGAGGAACTCATATTTGACTAGTTGGCTTTCCAATGACAGATATTAGAATAAAATCGTTCCTGCAGAGTGGAATACTTCAATCAAACACATTGGACGTTGAATAAGTTTTTATTATATCTGTAATAATTTGAATTTATTTATTTATTTTGCGCAGAATTAGAGAATTAAAAGACATTGAAAATAAAACAGACTAACTTTAGAAATTCTTAAACTGGTATACAAAAAGTAAGTATATGTTTTCATGCCAGATCATTCGATATTTAGGGTCAGTTGCACGAAAGAAATTCCTCTTAATTTAAAATAAATCTTCAGAATTTTTAATAATTCATTTCTAAAAGGATTTTTTTCACTAATTAATTTTAATGCTCAATTTCAGAATTTGACGCCATAAAAAAGAATGCTTATGATAACTGTTTTATGATTTAGCTTCTTTACATACAAATTAATTTAACATTATTTAATCTTATTGCTTTGCATTTTAAATTGGAAAATATGTTTAACAACACATTTATTGTTTTTATATTTTGGGCAATCCATTCTCCATCAACATTTACTTTCCAATACAATATTGTATGATAGGACATTTTAGCATGGAATAAAATACGTCATTTCTAGCATTTTTTTCAAACTGATAAACAAAATCATATGCATATAGAATATGTATATATTATAAAAGGGAAAAACAAAACAAAAAAATTAAAAATATCTGCGATTAATCTCAATTTGGGACAAAAATGAAAAATCTAAATTTTTAGATGCAATGAAAATAAAATAATTTTTAAAAATTCAAAGAGTTTTGTGTGATATTTCTTTCCCAAACAGTCAAACAGATTTAAAATAGACGAGATTTCCAATATTGGATGATCTTGTCTTATGTTTCCTGATGCAGTGGACTGCATTTGCCTCCCGGTATCGGACTGGATAAAAGTATTTTCGTTTCAAGCAGGACATTTTTCACTTTTAAATCAGGTATCTTAAATCCAAGATAAAGAGTTTTAATAATAAAATTATGTTTATCAAAAAATGAGCTAATCAAATAAGAATGGTTTATTTTTCTAAAATGGAAACAATACATGGTTATAGGTTACCAATACATAGATATAGGTTGTTAATACATAAGTTGCCTTTTTAATGTGAGCACAATTTTTGGAATTCCAAAAGAGATTAGAATTTTTATAAACTCTTCGCATTCATATCTGTGTAATTTTTCCGAAAACCCACTTTTTTGTAAAATGTCAGTACTTTCTATCTGCTAAAATCCGAATACTCAGTAAAAAAAAAGAACTCTTTAAAAAGTTTGTTCTGTAATTTTCTATTATTTATTTTTCAGAAAATGTTGGTAAGAATTGAAAATGAAGTTAACATTTTGTTTAAATAATTACCCCCAAATGCATTTCTTGATGGCTGAATCTTCCCTCTGTTATGCTGGGAAACGATACTATTTCAATATTCTTTTGAAAATATTGCAAAAAAATATTTGAAAAAAGTTGAAAATATATATAAAGAAGGTTTTATTTCTGATTTAATCTAGATCCTTTTCTCTTGTGAATTGATAAATATGATAACCATTTAAATCGTAACATAATTTTTTTTCAAGCTACTTGAATTCGGATAGATATCCTTGTTTTTACTTAACATATAGGAAATACAGAAAATTATTGTAATCGTCAAGAAATATGAATAATAAATTTTGACAAACTTGGTAAGTTTCAGAACTCCCTGAGTTCAAAAACACATTTTGGCATTAGGCTTTACCATCTGCCAATGGTAACTCAAAAACGCTTTCAGCTAGACAAATGAAAGGTGTAGAGCCTTTAACTAAATTTTTCGATTTCTTTCAAATTTTCAGAAAATTCCTTTCGAAATAAGTCTGTATTTCGGACTATTTGAACATAAATTAAGACGATAATTACAAAACGGACAGTAATAACTCAATAAAAATCGAAACAGATTTAGTACCTATAATGTGGGCACCTATCACATTTTGAGCAAACAAGAGATTAATCCTTTATCCGTCTTTATTTTGAGAAATCAATAAAAAGCTGTAATTCAAAAACGCAAACATTATATATAACACTTTTGTGCAATTTTATAACTAAAATGGACATTTTTGATTCAATTCGTAAAAGTCTTTTGAAATACAGTTTTGATATTTTGTACTTGTATTTAAACCACATCCCAACAATTAATCGCCAAAAAATACAGAAAAATTGGCACAGATGTAGATTTTTGACATTTTTTTTCTCACTTAGTTGGAAATACGCATTTTAAATAAATATTTAATTTTTAGATATTATTTATCACATACTTTAACATCACACCACATATCCATTTCTAGGGCTCATTTGCTCCCTTTCCGGTTTGGTATAAATGAGGATGGGCTTTATGAAACCAAAAATGTACAACAATCATTTGAAAGAAACAAATGACTAAATATGAAAACATAAAACGTATCAATAAATGATAAAAACTAGAATGAGGAATACCTGGCTTACAACAAAACTGGATGAAGGGACATGATTATATACAGTATGAATGAAGGAATAAAATAATACTTACTTAAAGGGGGTTGAAGGGTTTACGATGAATAAAATGAATTGTGTATTAAATTATATCCTAAGTATTGATAAGGTTAATTGAACTATAACAGTTCTTTATGATCAATTAGGGAATCTAATCATATTTATGCTTTTTTTTGAAGATAAATTGTTAATGACTCTTTTATATCAAAGACTTTCTAGCGAAGAGGAGGGTTTTCGGTGATGCCATGAAAGAGTCACAGGAAGCATGCCGCGAAGTCGATGGGATAGCCGATTTCTCCTCAATAGCAGTAGTCATCATCTGAATGTTCTTTCACATTCAAGTGTGAAGAAAAAAAGTGAATGGACCATGTTGTGTGACAAACAAGTTTTCTTCGCGAGTACAGGAAAGTGATTTAAAATTTTACTATTTCGATGAATTTATAAACAGAACAATTGGTCAAGGATTAAACATCGAAAAATACACGATGAATTCAGTAAAAATGCTAAATTTATTCTAAAATATTTCGCAACTGTTGTACGTCAGAGCCATGAAGGTGTACTCTGGTATAACTTTTTTTGAAAGAATATGTTACAAGGTTTTGGGTAAATTACATATCCTAGTTTCCAAAAACATTGAGTTTTTCATAATAATATTAATAAAGCAGATATCGATACGAAATTTTTACCTGATTTCCTCTTCTGTGTAACATATATTTAAGCGTAATTCCAAAAACATCAATTAGATTAATACTTACAAAAATTTTCATTTTCAAAATTTACTCCTTGTCTAACTAAATATATTTATCTTTCGACTCATTATATAGATTTCTTTGATTGTCTCATTATATAGAGTTTCTATACAACTTTTTATTTCAAATTACTTTTTCATTACTTTTTATTTAATATCTTAAAAAACCAATGTTTCAATTTTCCATCATCCTATTCTATACTGAAAACGAAAATCAAATATATTCTGTTACTCATATAGCAAATACAGATTCCTGTTATTGATTATTAACACAAAAATTTCAAGCAGTTGGTATTATGTATTTCATAAAAAGAATTCAATTCTATTTTTGAATCAAGCAAAAAATTTTATTTTGAATTCTAAATTTATTTTTTAATTATAAAAAAAGGCTAATTACACATGAGATAACTAACCATGATATGATATTTTTCTTCTTTTAAGTTAATTATTAGTTTCTTCAGATTTAAAAATTATAAATGTGTTCATTAAATATATCAGTCAGATACACTGTACGCAGAGATGAAAGGCAGAAGCTCTTATAGAAAAATAATCACAAAATAACTTTTTATTTTTGAATCCAATGTAATAACAAACCAAACTTATTAAAACATGTTTTAATTTGAATTCTTTTATTAACATTTTTGAGTACTTACTTTTTAATGGATTTAATTCTTGTAATCAGTCAAAGATTCATTTTTTGAATTACTATCTGTTATTTTTAAATCAGAAGTATTGGCTTCCAATTGGATCTTTTAATGATTATACAAAATCAAACAGAATTTTATGTTATTGCTTAAAAAAAATTATTTTTGCTGACTTTTCAATCAGACTTTTAAAATTACCGAGTGACTTAAGAAATAAAATTGCTCATTAAGGGGAAAATTTTAATTGCACTTGAATTAATTGCATATTTGAATAGAAATAAATTTCCCCCAGAGAAAACATTTTAAAATTTGTTGTTCATTACATGCTTTATTATTTTAAAGCTTCAAAAAATAAATAAATAACCTACTCAAATATAATGAATAATTTAAACTAATATTTTGCAAGTGTATTTTCTTTTAAGTTATAGAAAGCGTTTGCCTTTTTGAACAAAAAAGTACACTTAAATATTTCAAAATTTCTACATATTCATGAAATTATTTACGACACATCTTTGAAGTTGTTTAAAATTCTTGTAAAATTTATAATTAAAATTTAATTTTTAATTTGCTATTGACTAGTCACGTTGAAAGTAAATTTTCAGGTAAAAGAAGTAAGTCTGATGACGTAGAAAGGCATTTCAGTGCAAAATTGGTTTATTTACAATTCACATACAATATTGAAACGATTTATTTAAATTTCTCAGTGAAAAAACCATTTCTTCAATCTTTCTAAATGAACTTATTAATTGGAATTAATAAAAATTTGCTGATTTTTTTTATCATTTTATTGATATGACATTTATTTTACCTTTTTAATTTAAAAATCCAAACTTACCATCAAAGATTATTTCTTGCTGCTTTGGGCGTATTTTATTGAAGTAGTTGTGAAGTATTTTTACTTTAGATTAAAATGAAATAATTACTATGCCTATCAATTTATTTGAAAAGAATATAAGTATTTATCATAATTGTATTTTTTTAATATGTGAAAATAAAAACTCGGAAAGAGAAAGTTTTTTTTTTATTTTTAAATAATAAACAAACTAGTTTATATCATATTTGTAAACTCTTTTTATTTTATGTATTGGTATTTCACATCGAATCCCAACTAACGTATTGGAAAACTTGAAATATTGCTTGGAAAGTATTTTTTAAATGTGAATGTATATAACAGTAAAATTAGTGCTTATAAATTTATGTGATTTCTTCTTTAATAATAATATAAAAAGATATGCCAAAATTTAAATAATAACTCCAGATTTTTGTAAATAATTGTAAATTTCACGAATGTAACAATGTGTTGTCATTCTTTTAAATATCAACTGAGCACGTTCATTTCCGGTTGATTGAAGATAGCAAATCGTGAATTGGTGATCAATAGATTCATTACGTAACCGGTATTAAAATACTGAAACTAGTGTTAAAAGAGTTTATTTACGTTTCCTGGAAGATTAATTTTTCACAATTTCAAGAATGTTAACGACTTTCAAAAGTAATACACTTTTATATAAGATTCATGGAATCAAAATGTAATACACATTCATATAGGATTCCTCGAATCAAAATCTAATACACTTTCATATAGGATATAAGATTCCTCAAATCAAAATATAATACACTTTTCTAAAACCGAAAATAATGTAAAAATCGGGAGGAGGGGTTTGAGAGTTACAAATTCAAAAGAATGTATTCACTGTAAAATTTGAAAACTCCGATTTTGATTTAACCTAATGTTTTATATTACAATATACGTCACATGTACTCGAATGCGCTAAATATTCATCTCAAATAGTGCTTTTAAGCATTTTAAAAAGCTAAAAATTGTTAATTTCTAATGGAATAAGGCTGAAACGATATGAATTGTAATATGAAAATATGTCTTTGAACTATGAATAGCATCACTAAGAATTTCAAATCTTTGCTCTAGAACAGTGAAAAAAAGTTTGTTCCTCGGTTGTGTTTTTATATTATTTCGTTTCTCTGTTCAATATTTTTTTCTTTTAAACAATTCAAAAATTCTGTAAGAAATATAATGTTATTTTTTATCTGATGTCAAAAACCCACAGTAGACACAATTTAGTTGCTCAACATTTTCTTTTTAACCAAGCCGAAAAATTATGTTAAAAATATTATACTTTTCTTTTTTATGGATAACACCCAGAGCATTAGAAATTTATTTTCCCATAAAAATAGTTAGATAAAAAAAAGCTTTATCACTATTAGAAAATAAAAAGTAGCAAAAAAATCTATTGAATTCTAATAATTCGTTTCTTCTGTTAAATACATTTTTCAACGGAGAAATCAGTAAGAAATTAATTGAATTAAAGTATTTAATGAAAAGACAAATCAAAATCTCGCTTCATCCATTATTAATATTCTTCGATCATTACCAAAACCATCCATATCCACCATTTGATTTTATTAAAATACTAATGGTTTTTAAAGACTGCTTACATTATGCTTCTAATGGAATTGAATGCGTGTTCCGAAACGTCTTTAATTTTACCCATTTTCGCTTATTTTTCGGCACCGTATCAAAAGATAAGGCAGAACTAACTGCAACCGCCCCATTCAGTTCTCTCTTTTGTGCCGACTACAAATCCAGGGGATATTAGGGCCAGCTCAGAGTTGTTTTGTCCGAGTGCAGTTATTGATATAACCATTTTTCACGACGTTTCATTAACAAAATGCCCCTATAAATGGTAGTGGAAAAAAAGAGAAAGAAAATTTTCGCAAAACTCATCAAATGCTCATTATCCTGGGAAAAACTGTTACTTTATTAATAGCAAAAATCCGACTCATCGATTTCGGTGGGAGCTGTTGGCATTCATTAGCCTTCTCCGCTTTTCCACGCAACTAGTTCCGACTGGAGACGGTTTCGGAAGTTTCGCGAAAAAAATGTCGGTTTAAACTACGAGAAGAGAAATTTCTATAATGGTGTTATGGATGAAAACCATTTAAAATTTGATTATGAGACTGATTAGAAAGCTATAGCGGATGTTTGGAGTTCCATCTATGCAAATTGTTATTCTCAGAATTGTTTATAGTTAAACATTTTGAAAAGAGCCAAGCTATTTAAATTTCATTGAAAAATTGAAAAAAAATGGCCGTTGAGTATGAATATGTTTTGATAGTACAAAGTGAAATAAATTATGAATAATTTAAATCAATTACGTAAATGTTTTTGAAACCACAATTTCTGCATAGAAGTAAAGCATTTTTAAAGAGGAAATTTCAATTTATCGATTATACAACAAAAAAGAATGTAACAGGAGTTTATAACAAGATTTGAGTCTTTATACTCACTTTGAACCTTAAAAATTTACTAATTCATTTTATACATTTATTTGCCGATATCTTAGCATTGGGATAGATAATCTTTCCCGTGATCTGGGTGTAATGGATTCGAAGTCCGGTTCGGGCATGGTACTTCTTCATCTGTTCTATCTGTGAGATGTGTGAATGCCCCCCCTTATCATGTAAAATAGTGCTGTGCGAATGTGATGCTTGCTAGCTAAGATGTACTCTTGACCTTATTGTCACTAGTAAAAGAAGAGACGCTCCCTCGGCTTAAAATCACTGATTGCATCGGTCAGCTTGTCTATGGAAAGTACCATTAGAAACAGCAATACTTCTATTTAATTATTTATAAGAACATTTCCTCTTTTAGTGTTATTAACACTAAAGAAGTTAATAAATTACACCTAAATTAATTTTTAAACACTATCTAAATCTATTCTAGATTTAAGCTGTATTTTGAATAATTAAATTTCAATTGATATGTCAAAATGCTCATATAATTATGTTTAAATGTATCAAGGGAAATAGTGCAAAGCCATTATTTAAATGAGGTTAAGAATTCTAAATAGGGAGACATGAACGATCTTCAGGTATTTTTTCACTTAATCGTAGAGAAGAAGATGCGCCGTTTTGCATGTTATAATTTGTATATATATTATTCTTTGTTACAAATAGATGAATAATAACAAATTGAATATTTTTAGAGCATTTTCTTTATAGAAAATAATAGGGAATTTATTGAAAATAAGTTCAGTGTAAAACAATTACCCATTTCAAAGGAAGTTTTTTGAGTTTTACCATGCAAAGATTTAAATGGCAAAAAAAAAACACTTATAGCTTGTACTTTACTGGAAGTAAGTAGGGAAACTCATAGTATTTCTAGTAGTAAGAATAATTATTGCAGTTATTTTAAAGTATAATAAACGTCCATGTTTTTTAAAGTATTCAATATCCGGAAAATATATTTAATTGACTTTTCTGGCAAAATGGAATCAAACAGGTTACATCAAACATAGCTCCAGACCTTGGAGATTACTCTTATAAATCCTAATTGCAAATTTTATTGATAAAAAAATCCGTCAAAATATATTACAGATACAACAATTTCATTGGAGTAGTTTGTAGTATAAACGTGACTTTTAAAAGAAATTTTACATCACAGTAGATAATTGAAGGGTGAATATTTTCAAACAATTGTTTTAAATCAGGTCAGCTAAAGATTCTGCGATGTTACATATATACTTATTTAGATTTTTACCTGAATCTTAAATCTAATACATTTAATCTATTTCATTGTATTTGTTATTAATTTCTAGCCACTGGACCTAAGATTTTGGACTGCATCTGTTTGTTTTATATGTAACAAAATGTATAAATTGGAATGTGTATTAATAAAAAAATGGATTTTTGATCTAAAATTGTTTGTCTTATATACAGATAAGAAGAAAGAAAATGTATAAATCGGAATGTATGTTAATTCAAAAAAATTGTTTTAGGTCTGCAACTATTTGTTTTATATGTAGATATCAAGTAAGAAGATACATAAATCAAAATGTATAAAAATAAAAAAAGGCAGAAATAAAGGTTTTAATTAAAGTAATTTTTTTATGATTGAATTAACTTTGAAAAATGAATGACGCAACAGAAAATAATATTCATAAAATTGATATCTAATTTTTTTTTTTTTTTTAATTTTAAGATAGGGTAAAAAGGATATTTATGCGATGATACGTTTTAGAAGTTATAGGCTGAAAATTGAAAACATTGTATGCCCATTTTACCGCACACAACCTGCAGAGGTATAGGAATTTTTTAATAAAAACTAACCGTTCTTGGTGTTAAAGAACGTATGTGCTAAATTAATCAGCACGGATGTCATTTTATAAGATTCGCAATGAAACAAAAATTCATTTATATAGAGAGAGATAATTGAACAACTCAAAATGAAAAATGTATTCTTAAATACCTTATCAAAATAAAATGCATTTGAAATTTTATGTTAAATTAAATTATAGTAAAAAATCAAATGAGAATTTATTGACATATACATCTAAATAAAAGAAAAAAACATTACATATACTTTTTTCATTCTAAAATTCATGTATCTCTATTTAGGTGAGTGATTTTTATTAAAAATTTTTATTTGAACCAAATTCAAACGTATTCCAAAATCCCAGATTTCCTTATTTTCCATCAAAATTTATTTCAAAGTAGATATTGAAACTTTATTCAATAAATTGATTTCCTTAAATTTTACTAATATCACATTTAGTTTGGTACAACTTTTTCAAGTTTCATTTCTGTTTTATATGATAATCAATCAAACGAAATGACTTACATTGCTACATTAGTAAGAATGATCGATTTTGAAATTCCAAATTGAAAATTCAGGGACGCATAATAATAAATAATGCATAAACGTAAAGAAAAATTGTCCAGTTCATCAATTTTCAATTAGGCATTATGTATTGTCCAAGTATTGACATTATATATTGTATATTGTTATTGTATATAAACAATGATTAATACATTATTACTAATTGCTTTTAAGACTACAGGACTGTTTCGCATAATTTGTATACACTTAAGAAACAGAACGCTGATATTTTACAAGCTTTAAGGAAGAAAATAAGGAAAAGCAGAAAATTGATCCAGAATGGGGATGTTTGATTAACATCAAACAAGGAGATAAATATGTCTGTCGTTGTTATTATTTCCAGTTGCCATGGACAAGCTTCGTCGAGGCGTCAGCAAGTTTTAAACCGAGTGGAGCGTCTCTTGTTCATAAGTAGCACCAATCAGAGCCAGGAATACTACCCAGGCTTAACTACACACTCATCTCAATCACTTGAACAATCCATTTTTACAGGGGGTGTACATTCACCCTTCTTACAGATCGAACACAGAACAACATCGCTCGGACCATGACTCGAGCCCGGGACACCCAGATCTCTTGGAAGACTGACTACCTCTATGCCAGGACGCCAGCAAAAGATTTCTACTCACTGAATTACATTTCCAATCTTTCAATAAGATATATTCATTGGAAATTCCCCGTCATTTAGAATATGAACGCTTTTCCTTTAATCTTAAATATCACTTGCATCTAATAGCACCCATTTTTAAACATACACAATTTTCAAATTGAATAATTCATTTTGAATAACCCTATATAATGAGGCTCTGATTTATTCTAACTCTTCCTCTGTTATATCCATACGCAAACCGCAAGAGAGAGAGAGTGTGTGCGAGAGGGTTGTTTGATTATAAACGCATTTGTTGTATTTGACATCCCAGTTAGTCCAGCGGCGTAATCCCTTAAACGATGAAACAAGTTTTAGCAATTAAGAAGCTATTCGTTCCGTAAGTATGCGGCTAATAAGATCATTTTAATGAATAGGCATGAGGCGTTTCATTAAAACCAATTAAAACCAACAGAGCACTACTCAGCTGGGCATGGACCATGAGGGAATCTGGTAATAAAGAGGATTTAATTGATGCGCAAGAAGCAGGTGGGCGCGCTCCCAGCGGACGAATGCTGCTTATATCTTGTTCGGGGGAATTAAACATCGGAAGAAGGAAAGAGTTCATGGAACAGAAGTTGGGATAAGTAAATGGCTCGACAGAAATCCCTGAAGAAAAGTCTTTCTTTCGCAATAGGAAAACAGAGGGCCTCCATTTGGCGGCTCCGGCAGCAATAGTCTGGAATTACTGTGGAACTTGGAAGGGAGGCAGTGTTTGGCTGAAACAAAAAGGAAATTAATGAACCTTCCTTCGAACTATTCTCGCCAAGGGAACTGATGCAAAATGGGTGTAGTTATTTTGATTTTGGTGTCGTAAGGCGTGTTAGATGTATTCCAAGGATTCTCAAAACTAAACAAATGACTTTGATTACTTGAATGACCTCAAAGGAATTGATTTAGATAAGGAAATAATTTCAAATGGATTAAAGTAATTCTAAACAATTTTTTAATTCAAGTCATTTGGAATCCAAGTTTATCGTGAGAGAGAAAGCATGGGACGCATTGAAGTAACAGAATCCTCATTACAATCAAAATATAATCACAAAATTTATATGTATTTAAAAATAGCCGATACATGTGAACAAAATCTCTACGCAGTATAAAATAAAGTCTCCTGAAGCGTCTGCATGTTGGAATCACAAAAACTCGAGAAATAATGAACGTATATCGGAGATATTTATACCATTTTATCGAGCATTCATTGGGGAAGATTTTAGAGCTTTAAAATCAGATAAAAATAAAAATTGAAATTTTATAATTGGATTTCAATTTACCCAGTCATGCGTGAAAAATTCAAACCACGCATGGACAAGAGGTGCTGTGCACATATGCGATACATTTCTTTGTTTACGTCTGATTTCAATCAGAAATACAAATCTCATTATGCCGAAAAGAAGGAAATTCAACCACGAAATGATCGCATTTGTTTTGTCTACGGACATATCATATTTTTACCTTTGTAACAGTCTAAATATTTCTGAATTGTACTGCAAAAAATTGTTTTTTAAGCTGTTCTTGATAATTTCTAAATAATTTTATAGTTGTCTGATGTTGCGTAACATGCCCATGTCATATGGGGTGGAGGGTAGACTTAAGTTTAAAACTAATTTCCCTTCTTGGATGCTATGACTCGGACAACGTTGTGAGGGTACTGCTAGTTTGATATAACGCAGTACAGTGTAGATTCATAAAGTTCAAAACTTTCAAAAATATATTTCTTAATTTAATATAATTCTTCCTTTAGCCCTAAGATGTATAGAAATATCCGCCATGTTATCGAATTGCAATGCAATCTTTCATTAATTTCAACTTATAATTAAGATGAACAATTTGATATGATGCTGATTACAATTGTATTTTTTCTGTTTCGAAATACTAAATATAAAGAAAATGTTCACTATTTTCTATTATTGTTATAAAATATACAATGCATAATCGGAACGTAATTAAAATACGATGATATAATTAAAATGCATTTAAAAATTGCCGGTTCATGTGATCCCCAAAAATGATCCCAGATGTAGAAATAATAGCATATATTGACAATTAAACAGTTTAATGGGATTAATTTTTAGCCTTAAGCCATGTTGGAATATACGTCCTATTATTAAATGGTGATAGCGATTGTTCATTACTTTCAACATTAATTAACTTGGAGAACTTGAATTTTTGCTGATTACAATTGCAAATTTTCAGCTTTGAAATATTAAATATAAAGAAAATGTTCACTATTTTCTATTTTTCTTATAAAATACAAAATGCATATTTGGAATGTAATTAAAATATGATTGTCAATTATTTATCAAAGAGTTTGAATGCATTTAAAGAAGGCATGTTCATGTGAACCGAATTAAATGTATGGCATCAATGTTCGATATGGTGATTAAAGTATTTACGCATTTTATTAACAGAAATTGAAAAATTTAATGGAATTCATTTTTTAGCCCTAAGTCATGTAGAAACATAAATCATATTATTAAAGGGTGATACAATCTTTCGTTATTTTCTACATCAATTAACTAGTAGAAATTGAATTTTTACTGATTTATAATTTAAAATTTACAGTTTCAAAATTCTAAGTTAATGTAAAGGAATTTTTCAATATTTCCTATTATTAAAACAAAATATGCAGCCCATAATTTTATAAAAATATTTATATCATACTTGAAATTAGTTCTTTACCTATATGATCCTGTATGCGTGGAATATTGAAAAACTATAAACTTTCTTCTTAGTGTTTTAACATAAGTATTAAAAGAAAAGTTGGATAATGAATCTAGCATTATTGATAACAGTTATTAAAATTTTCGGTATACAATAAATAAATAAAAGTATTTTCATATTCTGAAGTAGAAAGACTTACAAACAACATTTAAGCAACCTGAAACACTATAGAAAAACAAATATTTAAATAATTAACCTCCATCTCTGCTAATAATAATGCTGAATGTATGTGTATATTGACGTTCTATAAAACAAATCATTTAATTTAGAAGCTACCTCACTTGACACATATATATCTCATCGAATCAGCTACCACCAATTGTGACTAGAGTTTATTAATAATAAATATAAAAACTGATAATATCTTAAAATGTTTTAACCTATTTCTCTTTCTCAAGACATGCTGCAAAAAATGAGAATAAAAGGGCTTACGAGGCTGTTTCTAATCCCTTTGCTTTAAGCAGAGGATGGCTTCACGTGACTTGGTAGTAAGGTCTTGGACCGTAAGGTTCAGGTTCGAGACCAGATCCCCTTTCTTTAAGCAGAGGATGGCGTCACGTGACTTGGTGGTAAGGTCTTGGACCGTAAGGTTCAGGTTCGAGACCAGATCCCCTTTCTTTAAGCAGAGGATGGCGTCATGTGACCTGGTGGTAAGGTCTTGGACCGTAGGGTTTAGGTTCGGGACCCGATTCTACTGAAGGACTGTCGTGTAACGGAGTCCTTTGCATGTTAAATCTACCAGGCCAAACATCCTCTCACTGGCATGATGTGGAGAAGGGAGAGGTGTACCAGCTCTGGTGTCGTCCTCGTTATCTGACCGCGGTTCAAAATTACGAATTCCGTCCCAAAATGTCCCTAGCGTTTCTTTACAACAGGAGGTTAATATAACTAAAGCTTTATTTAAGCCAATGATATCAAAATAAAGACAAACATATTGAGAATTAATAATTGTATATGAAATAATCCAATATTTTTATACGTGTGTTTGAAGAAAGAAAAAAATATAGCTTCGAAGTGAATTAATGAATACTATAAAGACTATATTTTATGCAGATTACAGCATCTGAAATATAATACATGTAAAATTTGCTTTCTTTTCTCTCTGCTAATATAAATTCTATTTTCTCATTAGGGGATCATTTTAAGGCAGAGACCATTTTACAAAATATTCATCTTTTGTTTCAAATATTCTTTAAGTCAGCCTCTGTGTATCTACTTATAATTAAATGCTCTAGTTTTACTATGAAATAATGACTCTCATGAATAATGCAAAGCCTGTCGTTGGTTTAATAGTGATAAATTACTTTTTATAATAATAAACGCGAAATATATCTAAGGAGAAATTACACATTCCTTTATACATTCTATGAAATTCATTACAAACTATAGGAAATAAAACCATCTTACATTGTGTCAGGAATTTTAAAGAATGATTTACTGAGCTATAAAGTTTATAACCTAAATTATAGTTAAGATAGCAAATGTGATAAATCTAAAATTATTTTATTCTTTTTTGGGGCCACACAATTCATTACCAGTAAGTAATTACTTGAGAAAGGATATATGAATTATGTAGCTATATTGAAATTTTGTGGAAAATGCTGAAATAAAATTATCTTTTTTTCTTATATTTTATTACTAAAATATTATTTTTTTAACTGCAGTACATAATTCATGGAAGTACAAAAAATATGATCTAAATTTAGTAAATTAGTAATAAAAAATAAATAAATGAAATTAGAAATGTTTAAATCTAATCCCGTACAAGTTTTTTGTCACCTGGTACACTCAAGCCTAATTTGCTAACTCCATTTAGTATCGCTTCCATGCAAAGTGAAGTAAGCCAACTTTAAATTCCCCTTTACTCCGTAGAGAAATAATTATGATAAGAAGTTTCTAAGAAAATATTTTTTTCAGTTCTTTGCTGCGTGTGTTTTAATTTTTATGTTATTTTCTTTTCTTATATTTTCATTCTTTAAAAATTTTTCATTCTTTTTTAGCCGAAACTGCAATATATTTATATTACCCAATAAAATATTAATATATTTTCCTCCAAAAAACATCATACACCATATTTGATAAAATCAATATCAATCCGCGCATGCCCAAAAAATTCGAACGTTTATTTAGCCTAATGCTAGGTTTACATTCGGCTTGTATGCAGTGCATATGAAGAATGGAACTGATTTATGTTTGCCACAATTTCATAAGACATATTCAGGCATTAAAAGTTTGGCTATAAATTGCCCTTTTAGAGTCCCTTATTTTTATCATGTCAGAACATGATGCTGTTTTTGGAATGATGTTTTTGGCATCAACAAAAATCCGTTGGCGGGAAAAAATGTTTTTATCTGAACGAGCACCTCAAAAAATTAGCTTTTAATAACGCGTTGTCATTCCATTTACAAAAGCTCTGATTTTTTAAAAAATAAGTTAACTACTACAGCAAATAAAACCTAGAAAAATGTCATTTTGAGCAAGCGATTCTATAAAATGAAATAAATAGGGAATGTGATATTTTTTTAAACAATACAGGCGAGACAAAGTTTTTTGGATCGTTTGCAACACTAAAGTGACTCAATCAATGAAACCATTTAAACGAATAAAAATACAATTTAACTTGCACGAGCACGTGGTGCTTGCTTGTTCAAGAAATCGTGTTCTGACATGATACATTGAAATATGCTTACTAGATTTCATTTTAATCTTTTTTCTTTTCCTCTGTGTATCGTATTAAAATGATAGATATTTACATAAAGAAACACAGTAAAATAAAATAAAAAGATCAACATACCTAAATTTTAAATTCTATAGACAAAAATGTCAAACAAAATGAAATGCACACACACACTCAGAAAGTGCAAAAAGAAAGAAATGTTGGAATCCATTTTTTTTCTGACAAAAAAAACCCGGTAAATTCTACAAACGTATTCGCTGAAAGAAACAAAGCAAACAAACAAACAAACAAACAAAAAACAATACAGCAGCATATTGTCACGTCGGGACAACTACTTGACATCAACAGAAGAGAATTTTTTCAACCTATCTGAGCATGCGCTGCCTACTGGCCGTATAACAACTGGCATAGTGTAAACCGGGCATAAAACTAGTACACATGGTTCCTCTTAAGCTATATTTCAAAATTCTTAAACTACGTTTTCAAAATAAATATAAAAAACATTTTTTTCACTAAGTAATGGTATCTTGCGCAATACAAGAACTGAAATAGTTTTTCATCGAAGTTTTATTTATAAATAAATATTTTTAATGAATCAAAATAACGCGCAAAAACTCACTTGAAAATTATTTTTATTAGCATTATTTTTATTTTCACTTAAGTTATAAATAAAAGTTCTTAAGTTACTTGTTCAATACAAAAATTGTATATATTTCATTTATCAAATTGTATATATTAGTTTGAACAATACAAGATTAGAAAGATTCTAAATCGAAATTTTATTTATAATTTAATATTATTTAAATGTGAATAAAAATGACTCAAAAATCTCACTAAAAACTATTATTTCATTTTTTCTTAAATTATATATAAAAAAATTAAGCCATTTGTTCAAAATAAATATAAAAAGACATTTATTTTCCCAAGAAATCCTATTTCGAACAATGATATCTTGAATAGAACTTCTTATTTTTACATCGAAGTTTTCTTTATAATTGAATATTTTTTAAATGTGCAATAAAATAATGCACAAAAACTTACATAAATGTATTTTTTATTATTATTTCTTATAACATAATATATAAGAATTCTTAACTTGAATGCTCAAAATAAATATAAAAATATTTCTTTTACCAGGAAATTTACATGAACAATACAAGAGTGGAATTCCATATCTACATCAAAATTTATTTATAATTGAATATTATTTAAATGTGAATCAAAATAACGCCCGAAAGGTCTCTTAAAAATTATTTTTATTCTAAAAAATTGTTTCCATACACCAAATTCGTGTTTTCATTTTCATATAAAAAGGAAGTTGTACGCTTCGAATGGAATTATGCAAAAATATCACATTTATTTAAAAATTTCCAGTGAGCTGAATAGGAAAACAATTCGAACAACAGCTGTAGTGAGCAATAATGCAATGGAGATTTTTATTCCGAGTGAGAACAAAGGTTTTTTTCCTTATTCTTTATTCCAACTTATAAAAATATAATGAGGTGGAGAGAGGATGAAAAAAAATCCAAGAATTGGGTGAACTTTGAAATATATTCAAGACTTAAAATCATGGAAATGGAAAGATTTTATTATAAAATTCAAGTTATTCTACCTTTTCTCTCCTTTTTTTCAGAATTCCTTATTTCAATTCATTTAGGGAGGAAAACACATTAAACTCCAAATGGTTTGTTACACTTTGAATAATGAATTTTGGAAAAGAATTGGATGAATTGAAATCGAGAGTAATTGCTTGAATTTTGGTACAGTTGCCGGAAACTCTTTAAGTTTTAATGGTAGCATCTAAAAGAGAAATTCTATTTGATCTTTTTTCTTTATTTTTATAATTCTTTGATATTCTTGAAGGTAGTATTTTGAGAAAAATTTAGATTATAAAAAGTAAAGATTATTTCCTTGTTTTAAATTTTCAAATCTGAATTGAGCATTAATGTTTTGAATTATTCATAATGTCAAGAAACAAATAATGTTTCCTTTTATGTGAATCCTTAAAAATGAGAGATTTTTGCTTATAATGAAACATTTTTATGAAAAATAGACAATAGCCTAAATGCTGAAAAGCATTTTGAAAATTTTCATATACCAACACAAAAAAGGTCATGGATTTGTTTACGCTATTGTTTCAGAGTGTTATTTATTCTTGTTGAAAAATTTTTATATCTGCTACAGATTATATATTAGCATAATATTTTCACCTGAAAAAATATTCTAAATTTCGAATGCCCTTAATCCATTGAAAATTGTGACAATTTTAGATTCTTTTCTATATGTTCTCTTACTTTTCTGTGCATAGTTTTACTTTTATTTTTTCTTTCATAAAACCTCGCGTCTACCGGCTTGTTTCAATGTTGATGAAAATTTAACATCATATTAAAGGGTTGATTTTAAAACTGATGAAAACCTATCATCATAATTAACGGTGTGTTGTAATGCCAATGGAGATTTACCATCAGGTTTAAAGGCTGTTTTTAACGCTGATAATAACTCATCAACATAGTTAACGGTCGGTTTTAATGTTGATGAAAATTCACCATCAGATTTAACGGCTGTTTACAATGCTGATGAAAAGTCATCTTTTAGCTAACACTTGGTTTCAATGGTGATGAAAATTGATCTTTAAAATTAATGGCTGGTTTAAACTGATGAGAACTCGGCATCATTGCGAATGAATGGTTTTAACGCTGATGAAAATTCATCATTTTTAACCCCTATTTATTTAGTAAAGGATTGCAGACTTTGTCTTTCAGTGTCGTGAAATGAAAATATATATATATTTCTCATTGAAACTTTTTTCTTTGAAAACAGGATATTAAGAGATTCCATCCTCTCTCATCGAATAGTTAAAGAGACATTTCTAAATAAAGTTTAGTAACCAGTAATATTCAACAACAAATTTATAAGTAAATTTTTAAGTGCTTTCTATGGCTATTTAAAATTTTACAAATTCCGCAAGTTATTTATATCCTTCTGTTTCATGTATAACATAAAATATACATAGATGCTTTATATAGAATAAGAAGTTTCACACATGGTGTAATTATAAGAAATATTATGTTTGTATAATTTTGAGCACTTACTGATAAAAGAAAAAAAAATATTTTTTTTTTCTAAAAGAAGTATATAATGCTAATTTAAAAATTTTTATTAAGTGAATTTAAACAAGAAGTAATCTTTTATTGGCTGATGAATTAAATATTTTTCATCAAAAACTTATAATTACTTGACTTTCAGAAAAATTTATTTATGTGTAAAATGTCAATTTTTCTGGAAATACACCTATATAGATAAACAGAAAAAACAAAACCTTATCTAAATGTAAAATTTGATCTAAATCGTTACATCTGAAACTGTGATAATGTTGTGAGAACATTATAACTGAAATAATTTTAATTGAATTTTTATCGGACTGGTATTTTCGGTAAGATAATTTAAAGTCTAAGATGTTAATAAATGGATAATTCATCTTAAAAGCGCAACCGATGCTTTTGTTTTAAACTATTTTCTTACGTCAGCTATTTTAAAAATGCTATTCATTCGTAATAATTGCAACATAATAGAATATTGTTGATGGAATCACAGATACACATGAATGCTATGAATGGTATAAAATGTAATTCGCATGAAAGCTATTATATAATAGCTTTCATGCGAATTACATTTAGATTTACATTTTACATTACATTACATTTTACATTTTAGTTATATATTTGAATTTAATCTTCCTAGAAAGAAACAAACATTCTCCTTCAAACTTGCTGATTAAAAAAATCCGTTCTTATAAAGAACTTTTTAAAGAAATAAATGACAAAAAATAATTGATAATAAGAATTCTGAACCAGTTTTCCTATAAAATATTTTAAATACTACATCGGAAAATTTAGCAGTATTTTATCAAAGCATGATAAAAACAAAAATATTTCATTATGAAAGTATTTCCATGGAAGTTTAAAATCTAAAATAATTCTGAGGACTTTTGAGACAGAAGAAATTTTTCTAAAAAATTGGGGATACAATAGAACAATTTTTTTTTCTTTTTATATTTTTCAGTCTACTATGAATGAAAATATAGTACAAGAAACAAATTTTGACCATAAAAATCTATTGAATGTATTTTTTTAGCAATGCATTGAGAAAGTTTTTTTCTTAAGATTTCTAACTTTATTCAAAATTGAGATTATAACAAATTCAACTGATTTTGATCACTCAAATTTATTTTTATTCCATTTTACTAAAATTTATCGGGTAGCTGAATATTTCGGAAAGTTCTCAACTTTGATTTCAATACATAATTCTAACTGTACTTTTGCAGTTGATCTTCTGCATTTTTTACAATTATAATAGTTAATAGTTTAAATTTAAATTTTGTTTTTAAAAAAAATTTAAGCAGATGTTTAACTATTCCTGCATTTTAAAAATATCTTTAATCATTATATTTCTTATGTTTGAATTTTAAGTGTTTTTTTATTAAACTTCAAAGTCTTTCTAAATATTTGTCTAAAGTTTTCGTTTAAAAATTTAAAGTTATTTAGACATTCTGGTTTATAATGCCAGCTTTATATCTTGCTTTTTCAAAGTATAGTTAATACATTAAGAGCACTTAAAAGATTTAAGGACTGTCGAATAATTTTTTCTAGGAAAAGACGGTGTATTTCAACCTTGTAGAAATCCGGGCTGCATATTTTCTCCCGAAATTCGATAGGAGATCTTCCCTTTGATATTTAGCTGGAATTAGAAGAACTAGAAGAATCCTTTACAGAAATTCCCTTTAGCGGAGAACTAGAATAATCTTTAATTCCATTTATCTATTCAATAAGTATAAAATAGAGATCAATGCATTTTTTTGTTATTTTCTATTTAATTAGATCTTTTTACCATCCAAAATATTTTATCCCTTTTATTTTAACTCCATCTAAATGAAAAGTTTGCGAATGAATACAAGCATTTCAGAGAGGAACCTAATATAAACTTTATTTTTGAAAAATGACTGCTGTATAGTTACGTTTATTTTTAAAGTAGTAAAATTGGTGTACAAAGTAGTAAAATTGGTTTTAAAAATATAAATTTAATGCTATTCTTAATTTCTGCTATTATATTGTATCGTTGCTGTCTTGCTTTTCATTTGGGTATTTGGTCTTTGCTTCGCCACTGCTTTTCTTCCTAGCCCTTCCCTGTTTTCTACTATTAGTCCAAACTCTCATTAAATAATCTTCTTCAGAATTCCAATCGTTTATAAAATACATTTTGTTCATCCTCTCAAGTTCAAATACATTTTTTAAACTTGTTTGTGGATGCCATTTGATGTTAAAACAGTTTTTTTTTAAAAAAAATATTAACTCATTAATAAAATTTAACTAATTTTTAATACTTTAAATAGATTTTAAGCAAATTGTAACTAAAATTGAAATCAGCAGACAATAGCTCAATAGGTAAAATGCGAGGATATCAGTATTATTTATTTAAAGTTGAAGAATGCGAGTTCAATTCTTGCGAAAATCATTTTTTCATCAATTATTTATATTAATTGTAATTATTTAATAAAAAGCAACTAAAATAAATTTTTTCCCTTGCTGATCTAAGTAGAAATTGATTAAAAAATTCTTTTTATTATCACTTATCTTTTTTCTCGAATACAAACTATAGAAAATTTATCCTTTTGACACCCCCTATTCCGAAAAACACATTTTTGACGTCATATTTGTTCGCCTCTTAAAACTATATATCACAAATATTTTGAGTATGGTATGGAGAATCTCTTTGTAAATTTGTAGATGCCTGCCAAATTTGGAAAGACACGTATTCAAAATAAGCCTGTTTGTTCGAATGCTTGTGTATCCGTTAACTACAAAACGCAAAGACTATGTAGATAAAATTTGGCACACAAGTGTAGCTCCTAATACACATATACTTATCAATTTTTTGACCAAATTGGGCTTACATTTGATCTTATTTCTCTTACAGTCTGTTAGCTTTTATTTTTGTAGTCAAACACAGTAATATATCAACGTAATGAAATGAATAAATCAATAATATTTGTTATGTTATTTTGTGATGACAACAGTAGATTTGAATCAAATTTCGTTGTCAATTAAGAAAGCTTCATTTTTACTAATTTTATTTTTATTTTTACATTTTTCAATGTGTGAATATCTTAACATTGCTAATGAGCCCAAGATTTCTTTTTATTAATATTATTTTTTTACACCAAATATATAAACATATTTATATGGAGTGTCATTTCAGAACAAAAAATCGATCTCAAAACATACCCGTCAGTGTAATTTATGTTTCTCAATAACTAAAAATATAACCTATCATGATAACTATTGAAATTGAAGAGCGTTTATTAACTGAAAGAGTAATATTTTCAGTAACTCCTGAAAATTAGAACATTCATTTTGTCACTATATCAATTTTAGACTGTTTCAAAAATGCTACGCATTCAAATTTATGCCATTACTTCCCCATTTGTAAATTTAACCCAAGTTTTTATTAAAG
>JAOUZG010035355.1:350398-372023 GCA_026289955.1 Argiope argentata
AATTATATGAAACCCACACAAAACTATTTTAGGATTTCAATTATTCAAAAGCTAACAGGAGGAATTTAATAAATCAAGCAAAAGGCAGCAAACAGTAATAAAACAGAAATACTATATAATTATTACAGAAGCTGGGCCGGCGTCTCGGCATAGGGGTTGTATATTGCCCATGCCATATTGCCCATGATCTTGCCCATGATGCCAAGATCATGGACCGCGATGCCATATTGCCCATGATCTTGGCATCGCGGGTTCGTGTCCCGGTTCGGGCTTGGTTGTTCTTCTATGTACGATCTTTTAAGGTGTGAGAATGTGTCCTCCTTCAAAAAGGAGATGTGCAAGTGAATGTGATGAGTGAGTAGCCAAAGTCGTGCTCTTGGGCCTAGTTGCAGCTACTACAAAACAAGAGACGCTGATTAGGCTTAAATCCCTGACTACCTCAGTGATCTTGTCCACAGCAAATGCCATAAGAAAAAACAAAAAACAAAAGAAACTGGTTTCGAATTAAATCTCAATTCGTAACATAAATATAATCCCAATCATTATTGTTGCCCTTTACAAAAAGAGATATAAAATTTTACATTTGTACATAAAAAAAACTATGGTACCTTTTGATAACAACAAAGAGGTGATATTTACTTCATAATATAATAAATCTTAATTTCTTACCAGAGAGAAAAACCTTAACGTTTAAAAATCGTATATATATATATATATATATATATAAATTTGTTGCATAGCAAATCGGCATTCAAGAGAAATAAGGGAATTTTTACAGAGGCAAAGCTCTGTAATATATATATGCAATAAAGTTTCTGTATTAGAATTTGGACTGAGAACCGCTTTTAAAATCTTCTCAATCCATTTTGGAATATATGCATTTCAGACTTTTTTTTTTGGAAATGATGTCTCTACCATATATATGGCCCCATTAAATCAGATTTTATAAACATGCAATGGAAGTAATGCAAATGGAAGTATATTATCAGTGATTCCTTTTTTCTCCTAGTTTTTAAATTTATAATACATATGAATTTTTTTAAAAAATTGCAGTGTTTCCTCTGTGTTACTCGTGAACTTAATTGAATAAAGTCCAGCCATATTAATAATAATCCAACTATGAGATCTTTTCCTAAAATTGAACCCTAAATTCATCAATTATATTATTATGAATTTCTTATATGACTTCTCAGAGTGCAAAATTCAAGGCAAAGAAGGTAATTTACAGATGTCTCTATAGATGTCAAGTCAGTTTACTCTCAGAATTTTCGAAAAACTTGGCAACCATTTGGTAATTTGTCATCAATTATTATGTCAATGGTAACAAAATCAAAGATTCAAAAGAATTAGTCATAACAAAATTAAAAATATAGAAGTCTTCAAGACTCAAGCTTCAGCATTCTAGCTAGTAATCTGTTTCGATCTATCAGTAACAATAATCCATCTTGTTTGTAACTCAATATAATCTATAAAGCAAACGATTTCAGAACAAAAACTTTATTTCTAAAGATGAACTTCATGATCAAGTTATGAAATGGTTTTTTTTATTTCATTAATTTTGTAGATAATTCATTGTGGTAATAGCAACACTATTAATCAAGTGACAAATATTAATAACATAATTTATATTTTTGGAATATTTCCAACCAAATGAATAATTCACAAAAGACTTCGATATTTAAACATAAAGGTGAAAGTCATGATTTTAACATCAAAACTTTTATAAGTTTAAATTTTAATCGTATTCATAGGATAAAAATATCGTTTCATCTTTTAAAATTTCAAATCAATAGGTTATTAAATTTTGCCTTCTTCATATGAAGACAAAAGTATGTTATGACCGTTCAATATGAAAAACAATAAAGATTGATTTTCAAAGGGGAACTTTGTCTACATCAAAAGAAGAAATAAAATTCAGAAAAAACAAGACACAGACTGCTGGTTCTTAAATCATGGAATTTTTCCACGCCGAGGGCGTGTGAAATTGCTGAATAATTATTCCGAACATGGTGAGCGGTATTTTTTTCTTCAGACCCCCATTAATCATTCGAATGAGGAATTTTTCTAAAATTAATGCGAAGCAACTAGGAATTAACGAAGTGATTTCGCGTGATATGCTAGAATTTTGCATTATTATAATGTTATTGCAACTATTTTTGCTGTTAAATTAAATAAAAATAGAACTTTTATATGCATTACATTTGCATACATCCATTTGATCAAGGCTTGAAGTAAGACTTCGAATGGTGACATATAAATATGCAAGAAAATGTTCATTTCCAGTACAGCATAGGCAAGTAGACAATACTATTATTTCAAATTATCAATTAATCGCAAATTATAAAAGTAGAAGTGCAATAAATGAATAACTGGGACATTTTCAATGCAGAAGTATAACAATATGCCTTTGAAGAGGCTGCATAAAAAATAAAGATTTTTGAAATAAATATGATAGATTGTCAGAAAAACTTATTATAAAAAATTACTACTTGCAAATGTTGTCACTGGAAATTTACGAATGCTATCAATACTGAAACGCCACAAACGGTCGTTCAATGAAACAACGCCAGAAGAACGAGACGTTTGAATGTTAGTACGAAATTCCATTCTCATTTCGTTAAGCATGGTTGATTGATTACCATGGTGCGTGCTTTGTTTCTCAGAGATGCTCACCTATATGAGTTTGGGGACTGGGATGTTTTCGGAAATCTTTCAGAAAAGATAAGAGTGTAAATTTGATTTGAGGTAATCAGATAATCAGAATCTTCTTTCACATATTTTACTAATTTTTTTTGTTCTCGAATAAGCAAAACAAACCTTTTAATATCATAATATTTATATATACATTATGAAAATGAATTTGAATAGATGAGCAATATATTGAAGGGATATTAAAAAATGCAACTCACTTCTTCACAAAGAAGGTGAAAGGGGGATATAAAATTCACCATAACTTTTAGTTTTGAAAATAATAACATACTTAACATTTTATAAATTATTTCCTTACCATTAGGTGATACCCTTTTTCACTCAATGCTTTTTGATACGGTTCTCCCTTTAGAATTATTATTGATGTTATTTCCTGTAAAAAAACTTCAATGTTTAATTTCTCCTATAAATATATCTCTTACCTTTAACTTTATTATATGGAAAGAGAAGAAATTTGCTGCAAATGATGAACATTTTGATAATATTTGGTGCGTAATTCAAAAATTTAAAATATTATTTTATAATGAATAAACGTCATGATTTCCTTTCTGGTGGATTTTTAAAATTTTATGGAGGATTTCAAAGTTATTCTAGTAAATTACTTTTAACTAAACAAAAATTGTATTTACTGAAACAAATTTCCTATTGACACGCGATAATCTTAAATGCGCCGAAGATCTTCTTTTTATTACTTTTTAACTAAAAGTAGCCCTTTGAAGTTTGAAAAGTAGTCAAAAAGATTATGTAGGAAGGAGATTAGAGCTTTTTTGGATGTATTATTTTCGTTATGAATTTTAATGTAACTCGGATAATAACCCCTTCAAAACTGTCACACCTGCTCACTAATAAAAATGCTATTATCAATCAATGGCATAAAATTGTGGATCATGAATAAGGCTACAAATGTTTTTGAGAACAATATATCTAATAAATATTGGCATTTGGCGGAAATTTATTATTTTCACTGAATTTATTAATTGAGACTTGGCGACTTTTTTGGAGATTAATCCTTGACATATGGCTAATAGTAACTAAAATTAGAATTCAACTGATCTATAAGTTGAAAAGTGCAGCTTCTCTGAATCCAAACACTGGAGCTCTAAAAGGTAGCAGACTGTTTAAGCCCTGTTCTAAAAATTCTCGAATCTTCAGACTGGACATGGGTTCCCCCGTTTCACCCGTTGTAGACTTTACAAGTAATTTGTATGTAAACTGGGCAGGCCTCAAAAAATCCCAAGAAACCGCAAGATGCATAAAACGGGGGAACGCGTATCTGACCTGAAGACTCGAGGGCAGTTGGAACATTGCGTTAGCTCCTTCGCCTGCAGATTTTAGCAGACCATAATGGAAAGGCCTTCACGCCTTGGGTGACTCTACCAGGAGCAAGTTCCAGGCATGCTTCACCCATTCGGCCCAGGGACACCCTCCCGCCACGATGTGGCAATCTGCAGGGCTTGGAATTACAGTTCATCAGGCCACTGCTGAACATATTATAGAATGTTTATAACTTCTTTGAGGAAAGATTTATTCTTCTTCCTTTCTCGTCATTGACTTTCTTGTTAATGGATTTTTGGATTTGGTCCGACTAAATTAAGTCATGGAGGTTAGAAAGAAAAACGACAACAAAATTAGAATTTTTGTTCAAGGCATGGTTTTCTCAAACTTAATTCTGATCACGAATTAAAATTTCTGTCATAAAATTATATACTTTACTTAATTTCATATATTTGTGTTTTTGTGTCATCTTCATATACGCTTGTGAAAGTATAAACCGACCGAAGTCAACTCTTTAACTGATTTGACTCCACATTTGGCGCATATCTACAATTTTGAGGCTAAACTTATTCTTCAACATTGATATCCAATACATTTTGTAATTATCATATTGAATTGTATTCATACAGTAGGATCTATTGACTTCCTACGAATGGATATTTTTCAAAAATTGATGAAATAGACAAATTTAGTATAAATATCATAAGTCAAATTTCATTTGTCTTGCATAAAGCCGTTTTCATCTATCGTATTCGTAGATAAACAGACATAATAGCTTCAGATATATACTACACATTTCTTCAAGAGAAATAAAAATGAAGAGAAACATAATTACCAAAAGAAAATTACTTTCCAGGCTTGTCATAAGCATTCAAACTTCTTATATATACATATGTTTTATCTTGCATTTCTTAAAAATTTTGAATAAAATTTTCATTCATTTCTATGATATATATTTTCCTTTAAGTGACAAACTTCACGACATTTTTTAAAACAAGCTTTCTAAGGAAATTAAATTGATATTAAATAATAATTAGCTCACTAAATGTACGTTAATTTTAAAACGTCTCAAAAAATACATTTTATTTGCAAAAACTGATAATTATTTACACTGTCGTTCATTATGTTTTTTATTCCCTTAATTTTATTGACAATTTTCGATTTTTGAGATAGCAGAGGGTAATATTTCTGCACTTTATCGATTACTGCAATGTGTTTTCTCCGATCATTTAAAAATATCTACTTTTTTTACCGTGTCTCTATTTCCCAGTAACATTGTAATTCTTAAAGAGATATGCTGGATTTATGAAACATTTAGCCAATAAATTCCCCCAAATCCTTTTTTTATCCTTTTACCTAAGCATTATCCTTTAATCTGTTGCATTTATTCTTATTTTAAAAGTTAATTTTGTAACATGCCCAATTTTTTTCCACATTTAAGAATTGTTAGTAGTATTTTAAATGAAATGAAAAAAAAAACCATATAATAAATGCTATATAGACGATCTAAATTATTTCTGATATTCTTCATTTATATTTATTTTAATTCGTAAAGAAATTAATAATTCCTTATTTTCTTACTTTACTGTAATAATAAATAAATGACAGAAAAGAAAAAAATGACATCAAAAATAATAAAACAGCAAAAAGTTCATTTTTATTCATGTAAAGATAAAAATTTTGAAGATATATTGAAATGGCATATTTTAACTCCTACCGAAAGTTTTTGCTTTCTCAAAACTTTTGTGACCTTAATGCAAATTCATCACTTATTTACATTGTAACAAGCAGAAATTAGCAAACATCAAGGATTAACAAAATACAAAAAATGACATGACTTTATTCTCAAAGAAATTTTAATCAATTTGGCAAAACTATTTAACTTCTTACAGCATTGAAATTTTACAATGTTACAGTTATATTATACTCTTTATTTGATATAACAGCCCATGATGCTTAACATAAAAATTAAAACCAAAAATATTGAACGGTTCATCTCATAATTTTAAAAATGATGAAAACGTGCATGAATCCATTAAACGAAAAAAAATAGTAATCAATACTACACATTTATTGAACTGTTACTTTGATCGGATTATTCTTGAATCGATTGAAACCAACTTAATTCACTACGAAACAAATCGTGCCAACGGTAGGGAAATTGGATTCAATCCATGCATTGATTACAGAAGATCAATATTCACGATTCGATATCATTATTAATATTTGATTAGTTCTCTTAAGCACGCTGACGTTTGTTGCATAATGTCTTTCGTTTCCAATAAAGGAAAAAAAACTATAATGTCACAAATGGCACGACACAGACAAATCATAGTTATTGATTCAGAATATTATTTATTCAAGAATAGAAACTCGTGTGACATGCGAGATTTCTTCATAAGAAACATTAAAGAGGAAATCTAATGATCGAATATTATTTTTTCTTTGATTAGTCGTTTTTTTAACCAATGATTTAATAAATTAGAGAAGAAGTTTCAGAATGATTGTAGTAAAATATAGAAATCAAATTGAATTAAATGCAGACGGAGTAAAAGGCTAAGTAAAATATATGCTGCTAAAGGAATTAAATTGTCGATAATCATTCAGAATTGTTAAGTGCAGAAAAGTTAATTTGAATATCAAAGATACTTTTAGAGAAATTCCTCACAGAATAAAGTAACCAACTGACTCACCAAGTCAAGATTTTAATAATTGGGGTAATTTTTAAATGTTTTTTTTTCATTTCACTACACCTAATTTTTTTTTCAAGCAAGTAAGATGTAAAAATCAAACGATAGCACTTTTTTCAAATAAAAGTATTTCATTTTCAAATACTTTTTAGATTATCTTGAAAAAAAAAATGGATTTAAAGCCGTTCTGAATGTTCTATTTAATATAAATGTTACTTTGAATTGCACATATGTTATAAAGAAAGGAATTTAACATCGTTTGTTTTTCATTATTTCTGAAATTTTACAAATTTATGAATGTAAAAAGTTAATATAGTATATTGAATGGATAGTTTTATCATATGGAGAGTAATGGGAAGATACAAAAAGGTGAAACTTCTGTTATAAATAAATAAAAATAATTAAAATTTTTAAATCATGATTTAAATAATTTGATCATAAATAAAAATATGACTGAAATTTACATAAGTAAATAATTTATATTAAAAAAATTATAATCTGAGCAGTAAAGATAAAGTTCAGGCAATCATAAGAAATAAATAAAAGGAAAAAAAAAAAACTCAATAACCACACAGAGTAAAGATAGACATTTTGGACAACTTTTATGCTTTATTTAATTAGTTGGTTAGATTAATTATTTAGCTTTATGTTTTATTTCATTTGTTAAATTCAAATTTCAATAATAATGTAAGAAGAGGTAAACTAAGTCATTTTAGGAACATGGCTCATGATTTTTAACAACTATTAAAGGATGAAAACGATATATCTGTTCTTAAAGCTTTTAACAATTTTATCAAAAATCCCTATCTAATTGCAGTTATTTGATCGTTATGAATTTCTTGTCTCCAAAGATGTAGTTAAAGTTCACTGAATGTCATATCACTTAATAATTTTCAAAGTAACTTCATTAAGATAAGAAAATACCTTTCCACGATTCGACAGGATATATTCAGTTTAAACTAATTTTGTAACTTAAACTAATTATGGTTACTTTCATTATTAAAGCAGAGTAAAAATAATAGCCTATTAATTTTTCAAAACTGAAGGTTCATCTACTACTTCGTACAAAGTACAAATTCAATGTTTTTTTTTGTTTAATTCATTATATCTTTCCCACTTTCTGTAGGATTAAAACTTTGCTATTTTTTTTAATTCTGTGTTTCTCACTTATTTCTTTCGATGAAATATAAAAATATCTTATTAATATTTTTAAAATGAAATTTTAAATTACAGCTTACAAAACCCTCATAGCAATTATATAAGAAATAGAATTATATAAATAATTACGTTCTTACACAGATATATTGACGAGCAAATTTCAAAAAAAATCTTAATGTGATTTCTAATGATAATTTTTTGCTGGGTTATTAAAATTTTATAAAAAAGTACCATTTTCACTTTTTTGCTTCACAAATTAATTCTTTTCATTTTAAAGTTATTTTCATTGCTTTAGAAAAGAGTCTTCACGCTCAAAATTCTTACAAATTTTTGAAATCATTTTATAATTAAATACTTAATTATCTAGTGTACAAATTCCTTCAAATTCATCACTATGCTTTATTTTTCAATTAAACAAAAATAAGACAGAGTTCATGCTGAAAAACATTACTTTATTAATAGTTTTGAAGTTTTCATTCTCTGGTTATTAGAACAAAGATAAAGATATGATGAAAATGCTTTTTTAAATGAAATTTTTCTTTTTTACTTTGATTAATACGTCCTTGTAATATATTAGAAATTTATTTAAATAATTTGGAATCATTTCTTTATTACAATGTGCAAAATGAATTTCCAAGTCTACTCAAAAATATGGTTTTATTTATTCTTCAAAATTTGTTGCTATATTTTATTAAAGTGGTTATTTTCACAACAGCCATCAACCTTTACTCTTATTGGCCATAAGTGTAATTGACTGAAAGATTATTTCTTATCTATTTTGTTTTCAGAAAAATTGATTTGAAACCTTAAGGTAAATTAAAAATTGCACTTAGGTGAAAATAAGTTCATCTGGAAGTTAATTGTATGGTTATTTTTTAAAAATTGCATTTGGATGAAAATAAGTTAATCTGGATATTAATTGTATGGTTATTTTCAAAGCAGAGCACAATCCTTTGTTTGCTACTCTCAGATGTAAAGTAGCGGCCCCAGACCACCTTATTGATTTATCCTATAATCAAATAAATGAATTCAAAGATATACCCAGCCAAGTGCAACTAAGTTTATCCGCTCTTTAGTCAGGTGGTTATTTTCAAAGCAATAATTACCGCTCTGTTCTCGTTGCATATGTACGAATGCAGGGACTTCCAGGTTCATTATTGATCCATTCAGACTGAAGATAAAGTGAAAAACAAATTAAGACCAGTCGCAGGTATCTAACGACTTTATCTGAAACGAATCTCCTCCAACACCAATTCGAATCTCCGAGCATTTCCGCTTTACTTCTCCCTTTCCACCGTGCTCCCCTCCCGACTCAATAATCCATCTCCCCCTGTTGCAGCACCGTGTGTTTCAGCCAACCCAAGACCGATTAACACCGACCAACAATCACTCTCGTCTCCTTCCGACAACCCCCCGCCCCAGCACAAAATAGATATCGTGTCTCCGTAACCGCGACATAAACAGCTCTCCATCGAACGCAGGGGTAGTCCCAGAACGAAATTAGAAAATGCGATTTATAGCAAACGCTGTAACAGCAACGTCTGTTCCAACAGCACGCGCGAGATTGAATAATGCTATTGATTAAAAGTAGCTTGTAACACAGTGTAGCACGCTAATGTGATTTACGAGTTAGATGCTAATTTCCAATAGTGTGCCTGCGTGGACTGGGGTCTCCGCACGGGTTGTCACTGGAATATAACTCCGCGGAATGGGTAATAGAACGTCTTTTGAATACCGTCGGTGCGTTAACTGTCGTCATGTTGGTACATTAAGCCTTCTAGCACTTGGAAGGGGGGAGATATTAAAGACCTCTCGTGGCGCAGGCAAAGCGTTACTTTCTAATTCGTTGTATTCCACGGTTAATTCCGAGGGGAAACTCCCCCTGCAGGTTGTAAACTTGAGATACAATGCAAATGTGGGGAAGTTGATATGTTCCAGAATGGGCGGATGATAGTGCTTTTATCTGGAAATCTGTGAAAGGAAGTAGGCGTTGTTTCCCTTAATGTACATTTCATTTGGAGGGTTTTGGAATATGATATGGTTTAATGTCTTGATTACATATTTTGAACAAATGCAACAAACCTTGATGGAATTCGAGACTAAACTTGGCACTAATATTGTTAGAATTTACTTTTAGTGGTGATATATTAAACATTCAAATAAGAAGTTAAGACATGCTATTAAGATTGTAAAGAAATATTCAGTACACATTGCTGCATAGTTCTTAATAATGTTCACAGATAATGTGGTGTTTGTGGTTAATATTTATGCACTAAATTAACTTCAGGATTAAAATGATGCAATTGGGATTTAAAGAATTGTTTTTAAATTTGAACATTTTGCTTTATACGAGTTATCTAAGGAACCATTTCTTAGGTTGCATTATCTTTATGTTTCTTTATATTTAAGACCAAAATAAATCCTAGATTATTGAGAAGTTTCAAACTGATTTCTTGGAAAAAATCTACTTACAACAATAGCAATTTACAGTTTAGGCATTTAAGTATCAAAGTGAAGAGAGTATTCTAGTATCTGATTACTAAAATGCTCAAAATCCGTTTCGGCAAAGAGCAGAATTAGTTGAATTATTATTATTATTATGTGCAGTAAATTTATTGACAATTTATTCATGATTATTCTTTTTATTATTAATAATCTTTTTAACCATTATAAAATGATGTGGATTTATTTTTGCCATTTTACAGCATTTCTACTTCTGCCCTATACAGAATATCCAGCTTTTAAACTTAACATAAATCATTTTCATTAAACTAACAAATTATTGTTTAATATATTAGGAATTCTTGTTACTTATTATTAAAAAATAATGTATTAGTGATTATTTAAACTATAACTACCTGTTACAGTTGGTTACAAAGGTTGTTCAGATTCTACAGAAAAAATTAAATATGTTATTTGAGAACTCATTTTAAATGTCTGCTAATACTAAATTGATAACAAAAACTGCACAACGCTACCAAAACTCCTTCTAAAAGCTTTTCAAATTGTTGAGAAATTATTCAAATAGAATATGTTTCCAGTTTAAAAAAAGTTGCTAGGCAATTAGTTTAAAGGAAGAAAGATTTTGTAAAAGTTTATGTTTATGTTACAAAATTTTGCAATATAATTTAATAATGTTAGATAATGACTTAGAAAAAATAAATTTGTTGAATTGGGTTTTAAAATGCATGGCTTATTAAACTCCCCAAATGACTCTATTTAAAAACAAATAATTACTCCAATTCATTTCTTCGATATAGTTTGCATGAAACTGAATATTTAGGCAATTATACTAATTGCCTGTAAACAACAAGATGTTAAAATTTCATAACATTAATAAAACCTATCGTAATAACTTCCCAAGTTCTGATGAAACATTGTGCATAGTTTTATTATAAAATAGAAACTCGTTTGTACTCGGGTTTAAAAAATGACAAAATGGTCTTAGGTAATCGCTTAGGTTTCTAACTCTTACTTTGCTAATTACGTTATTTAATGCCGAGTTATCTGAATACTTCATTATCTTCTTTAATTCTAAAAGATCTTTTATAATTAAACAATTAGAAGAATTCTTAAAATAATCAGCAATTAATTCTGACTTTCTGAAGCTTGTAAGTACTTTAATTAATTAACAAAATATTTCAGAAATTCTTGTAGCATTCTCGTTTCTTCTGTAATTAATAATCACAATGATTTTGTTTCTTTGTTTAGAATGTATTTTATTTCAAGTTTTGCCAATTTTATCTGTCTTTTGTTTTGAATATTTTGATAAAGCTTTTAAAACTGATCATTTTTAGGTTTATAATTAGTTTATAACTGATTTCATGTTTATGAAAAAAAATTTTATTTATATAATGCTAGTTGATATAGCCAGTGTTGTTGAGGATTAAAAATCTACCATGCCTACTATTTTGAACTTAGAAATTACTTTTGTGCAATATATGTTGACATAAAAAACATTTTGAAAGACATAGTATTGAAATATTGAAAGAACAATTATTCAAAGAATAGTATTACAGTTAATCACAATCTTATCATTGTAGTATCTATAACGTTCATCAAGCTCAAGTTCTTTAACAAATTAACAACTTTTTCAAGAAAAAATTGTGCAAAAATGAAATTGATATGATAAATGAAAATGCAGTTTAAAAATATTTATTTTAGGATATAATTTTTTTGTCAGAATAATTTTCTCCTAAGTTTCAGTGACAAACAAGTAATACAAAAAAAGTCAATTCCTATTTAAGTAAACATAGAATTGTTTTTATTTTAGTTACGTTTTATTAAATATGTATAATTAATATAAATAATTTATCAAAAAATGATTGATTTTCGCAAGAATAGAGCTCACATTCTTCACCTTCAAGTAAAAAAATACTGAAATTCTCGCATTTAACCGATTGAACTATTGCCTATAGGCTTAAATTTTCATTAAAAACAGCTAAAACTCTGTTTAAAGTATTAAAAATTTATTAAATTTAGTAAATGAATTAGTAGTTGAAAAAACTGTATTAACAGTGAGTGTCATCCACCACAAGTTTTAAAAATTGTATTTGAACTTGAGTGGATGAATAAAAAGTTTTTTTTGTCATAAAAGATTGAAAATTTGAACAATATGTATAGAGAAAGTTAAAGAGATAGATATAGATTGTGTTTGAACTAATAGTAGGAATTGAATAAAGAAAAAATATTGATTAATTCAATAAATTGAATTCATAGCTTGAATTTGTTTCTTTATAATTAACACATATGTTTTATTTGTAGAAAAAGTTTCTGGCTTTCTTTAGAGCCATTGACTTTTGTCTAATTTCAGTCACTTTTGAATCACTATTTTGAAACAAATGAAAGTCTGGGAAAAATGGTATGTGTTATAACAAATCATTTTATATACATAGCAGAAAACAATTTTAATGCGTTTAATATTTTATTTAATAAAAAATAAAAGAAATATTGAACAAAAATGAAATCAATATCGTTGAAATGGAAAAAAAAAACTTTACATTTAATATGATTTTAAAATATTTCTTCTTGAACTTGCAGTATATTTATCAGGGAAGAAAGGCAAAATTCGGTTAATTTTTCAGCAGTTCAGTTAAATTTATAAAAATTAGCTAATTACCTTTTCACTTTAAAAAATTGATAGCATTATTCTTCTTGTTTTGTAAATATATAAATTTGTGAAGTTTTTATTAAAACCATCCCAGCCATTTACGATGAGATGTGGAAAATATATACATATATAGACCCAGTAATTTTTGCTTATATTAAGAATATATCTTGTTCAGAAACATAGATTTCAAACAAGTTGGGTATAATATAACCTGTGAGCATTTAATTTAAAGGGAATACTTTTTGATAAAATAAAATCTTTTGAGCTGTTAAATATTGTGTTGGTAAAAAATTTAAAACAGAATGCTTATAATAAAAAAAATCTTTATAGAAATTCACATTGCCTAATATAAAGACCATATTCCAACTTATAATTCAACAAACTATTCATATTGAAATACACAGTTATAACCAATAAAGAGTAAAGATACTTCTAATTCTATTATTTTATATTTTTGACAATAGTTTCGACATCTTTTGTTGTTGTTCAGTTCTTGCTGAATTCTCACATCAGCAAACAAAATATTTTCAAATAAAAATATTTTAAGATAAGATTAATTAAGATAATTAAGACTTAAACTGAAAAGTAAATAGACAACAAGAATTAAATTTTTCTTTTTATTTCCAAAAATGATTTATTGATGCTTCAGTACTATGAAAGAAAAAAAAAATTCGTTGCTAAATTTTTTAATGTTTGACTTTTTCGATAAAAATATTGAACATTTTAAGATTGTGAAAATTCCCTATAATGCATTTTGAAGATTTTTTTAATGGAAAATAAGATTTATTTAGATGAAGTATTAATAAGCTTCAAATGCGTATTTTGCAAAGGAAAAAAAGTAGAAATGGAATGTGATTTTTTAATGGAAGGAACTCGGTATATAATAACGTAAATATTCTTAAGAACTTATTATATGGCTTTCCTTGTGCAATAAATCTCATGGTCAAGAATTAATTACGTTTTGATGGAATCTGAATGGAGCCCGGTAAATAATATTTGTCTAGACAAAACACTTAACGAAGAATTTGGTAACTTTGAATACAAAATGGAGGACCCTGAATATTCGAGAAGTTAAGCAAAAGTTAATACAGTTTTTTTCTAACTAGGTCTTAATAGAATTTCAAATGAAGTCTTAATAGAATACTAAAAAAAGTATTAATAAGTTACTTCTGGTGTTAGTTGAAAAAAATGCTTTGTCATATAATTTATAAGAAGCCAAATGAAGAGCTCAGTAAAAGAGCTCGACAGTTGAGTTCAGATCAAGAGAAAGATTGACAGAAGTCGTGTAGTAATTGAAATATTTATGCGTGTTTTGTCCTATTATGGTTTTTTACTATCTGTCTGAGCCGGGATAGCCTGATTGCTAGAGCGGATGACTCGTATTGTTCGCACTATCAGCTGAAGACTCTCCGAGTGACCCATGTTAAATCTGTGGTGATTACAAAGTCCTCCATGTCGAGGACTTTGTAATCACCACTTTGTACTGGGTCAGAGGTGATTATCCTCTGTTCCAGGTCTAAATTACGATCTGTGAAGGAATGAATGAAATGCATGGAGAAGTTCACCCCGTAAAAAGGGTCTGTGACGTGTGTAAGCTGGAAGTCAGGCTTCTGTTCTTGGGTGCTCAGAAGTCCAGACTCTCAGACGCTCCTTATATCCCTCCTTCCGTTGTAAAAGCGGAATACAACCACATCAGTCCAATGATTAAGTTCTGCTATTTATTGTTATCCTTAAGTGCGCTTGGGCTGTGGTTTGCATCTATTTTTGAGTGTTTTCATACAGAATAAAATTCCGTTATTTATAATTGAATCTGTTAATTTTTTTTATAATACAGAAAGCCAGAAGTTTGAAAACATTCAGGAACAATATTTTACTCTGGTTTTTAAAGAAAAGTTAAATGTCGATACTTTATAAATGAATAAAACATTTTAGAGATGTTATAAAAAATGTAATTGCACAAATACTGAAAGAAAAGACAAAAAGGAAATACAAAGCATGTGAGAACTTCCCCCCCCCCTCCAAAAAAAACCAAACATTTATTTTGCTTCCGAACACTAAAAAGAAATGCATTATATTCGCTCCTCCCATACTCAATCCATGGATGTATATTCCAAAGGAGCCATTATATTTATACTAACACACTTACAACAAAATTTAGATTCATAAAATTATAATAATACTTTATTTTAAATGAATCCTTGAGATTTGTATAACTTTTTTCTGCAGCGATTTCCATAATTTGGATGCTAACAAATGTTTTAGAAATTGAAAAATGAGGTAAATTTTTTAGAAAAGGGCATCTTTAGAACCCAATAAACGCCAACACAGATAAGAAATTCAATTAGATTATTTTAAATGAACTGATTGCTTATTTTATAAATTAGAGTTCTATAATAATAGCATGAAGCAATAAATAGGGGGGGGGAGGAAGAAATATGGAAGAGGAGATGTTTACATTTAACAATGGAGACGCGCGGTTTTAAGAGAAGTAAACGTTATAGATAATTAGTAATACAGACGGGAAAAAATACGAATGCACAGTAAAGTATTTCAGACCAATTTTTATTTAATGTGAGGAGCATAAAAATTAAAGGAAAAATAACTGTTCTTAAAATGTGGTAATTATATGTTTACAAAATTATAATGATCTTTTTTTTATATTAAAATCTTTTTCTTTATATGCTATTAGGTTTTTGACAATATTTTAAGATATACAACGGATAATGCAGAGTTTATTCTAATTAAAATATTTTATTTTCATTTAAGGAATTGTTGTAAATAAGGAGTCTTTTAAAAATACTATAAATAGTTTCTTTAAAATGCATGACGTTTTATATACTTTGATATCAAAAACACATTAATAAGGATATTTCCATTTAAAATATTATTAAAATTAAAATTTTTAAATATATAAAATGAAATAATAACTAAAATTTTGAAAGGATTTTTTTACAATTTGAGCTTGCCATATCAATTAAATTTGGATTTGAAATAATATAATGCCAGAAACGACACAACAGTCACGTAAACGTGAAAAAAAATTAACTAAAAAATTAACTAAAAATATCTAATGGGGAAATTCAAGGTCAAAAGGGAATTCCGAAAATGTTCTCATCGTTCCACGCCTCAACCATCAGAAGAAATTGTTGAAATGTGGTTGTCTCAGAGTTGTAGTCGTATACGTTGTTCGTAATGTCATACAGAATATGTTATTTTCTCAGAATATATTGTTCGTAACGACGTACATTCGTTTACGAACAGTACTTTAGTGGTAATTCTGAAGGTCATTTACAGGTCGGAACTCATCAACTCGGAACACAAATAATATTATCTAACTTCTGCGCAATTTTATAAACCCACAATTAACTACATGTTGAGTTGAAATAAACGCAAATAACGCAAATCTGTGGAAGAAAATCTATCTGAAAAGTTACTAATCTTTTAAATAGAATTTTAGATTTTAATCCTGGGACAAATAATTTTAAACTTCCATTACATGGAGTTAAATATCCAATTAATGCGCATTTATTTGTATATTTAAATGTACCTTTACATTGTTTGTAGCAATATATGTTTCATTCAAGACCAATGCAATCAACTGTGAATACCGAAGATTCTAAAATTTCTATTTCGAAAGGAGTAAATATTAAAATATTTCCAAACTCCAATATATTTTGTTTATAGGTCTGCTCTTGAAGAAATGTAAATCACTTCGGGGGATTAAAATTTCAGCTGAGGAGGCAATAAAATATAGTTATAAACTTAAGAAGAAAAACACGTAATCCTTTGTGAAAGGATTAAAAAAAATAAAGAAAGAAGGAATTAAAGGAAAATATACAGCCAAAAAGAAGTAATATACGACATAAATTCCGTTTACATTTAGGATTATACATCAATATGAAGAACCTTGAAAGAAAAAAGGAAAAAAGTAAAAAAAAAGTTTTTGGAGAGGAAAATGAAATTTTTAAAGATAATTTAAAATACTCTTTTCACAAAGATATTCTGTTTATATTCCCTCTTTCGATTTATGTCCTACTTCTCAATTTTTTAAAAATAAAAATTTCATTCATGGTATTATTTAAATTTCTTTAAATAATACCATGAGGAATGAGAAAAATTATAAAAAATATAATTTCTCTAACAAATAACAATTTTATTTCTCTATTTTTCATGAATGATGCTACAAAAAATATTAGTGTTTATAGTTCATATTCAACATGTAAGCAGCAAAGTATACGCAATTTACATGAGGAATTATAAAAGCATTTATTATTTAATAATAACAGTATTCAGAAATATGTGATCAATGGCACTCATAAAATAGTATTAGTTGCAAACACATAAAAATATTGTTTTTACAGTCTTATATACATACATAGAGGAAAGTATTCTAAACAACAAAAAATTCGATCAAGAGATTTTGATTTATATATATTTAAGGAATTGATTTGCAGAGAATGAAGTCCGGGACGTTATGGCTCATAACTAATTAGCACAACTACTAGACAAAAGTGACCATTCATGTCCAGAGGTTGTTAACTAGCTCATAAAGCTAGCCCCGCATATTTAATTAAAGTCTATTTCAATTTAAATAAGGATTTAAAATAGAGTTTTTTTGTGTGTTTTTTTAGGGGGGGGGAGAAAGACATTAAAAAATGTTGAATATAGATTTGAAGACATATTTGGTATCTTTTCAACGAATTATGTTGAAAGAAAGATTATTTATTAAGTTAATTTTTTATTTGTGAATACAATGACTAAAATTGAAGCAATTAGATAGGTAAAATTATTCAAATGCTTTAATTACTTCAGTCATTAACCAGTATCAACTTTTGAACAAAATTCGTTAAACAAAATGCACTATGTTTGTAAGCAATTGAAAAAAAATGGAACAATGAATATAAATAAAACAAAATACATAATTTTGACTCTAAAATTATAGAAATATAGAAAATTTCATACTCACTCGATTGATGGAATCGGATATAAATACAAAAGAAGCTGTATTTTGTATTCATACCAGAGAGGTGAAGACATAATTCTGCCACTTTATTGACCTAGCCGGTAGTCGGAATCATGTGTTTCCAAATAGACAAGTAAATGAAGAATGGAATTCTGCTTTTGTAAATATTCAATATAACAATTTAAACATCGTAAAGTCTCACCGATACCGCAGCTGTCTGCATTTGCTGACTTTTTAAAAGGCTTTACGGAATGAAGATTTCTTCAAATTCATTCATACGCATTTTCCTTCGACCCAAATATTGTAATTTTTAAAAATATCATTTAGTCCTTAACTGGGGAGGTGCGGTCTATGAGACCGTCTTTTCCTCACACTCAAAATTAAATTTTTAATAAAATTATTAGTAAGAAAATCTGCCAATATATTCTGCAGATATTTTTCTTGATATACAAATATATACAAATATCTTTTACATATTTTTCGAAATATATTATCACTGAAAAATGTAATTTCGATTGAGCATATATTTCCTTTTCAAATTACCTGAGGCAAAAAATAATATTCTTGAAAGACATATTGTGTACCGTTTTTAAATCATTTTTTTCCAGTATACAAAGATATATAAAAAGCAATATAATGAAAAATTCAGAAATTTTATTTAAAAAAATAACAATGTTTAAAACATACCCTTTTTTACTGGCATCATCGGTTTTCGAGGTTATTTTGAGATACAAGTTAAATAATAGTATAAAAAACGACTTATTATGTAGTTATTTCTCTTGTTATATTAATATATTTTAGAAGTTTTTAAAAATTTGTTATGATTAAAAAATGAATTTGAACATACATATCAGAAGCAGTCGAATGCGAAGTTTTATGGAAAAAGTCTTCTGTACAATTACTCAAATCACATCCATCACTCAAATCACTTCCTGCTTTATATAAAAGTCTTAGGATTTCTACTTCATAAAGAGGATCTGTAGTTTGTATGATATTTCTAACACGAAGTTTTAGCGCTATCAGTTAAGCTTTTTTAACCCTGGAAAACTAAAGGGGAGTGCGGTCTTATAAACGTCGAGCAAAAAAAATACCTAATTTTTTTTAAAGTCCCAGAAAGAATCGGGTTAAAAAGTGCACATTAATTGGAGGTCATGAAACATCAATCCATTTGATTCAGCTAAAAATAAAATAAGGTTGATGGAATGTCCATCACTAGGGGTCTGACAGATCGCACCTCTTCAGTTGAGGGTTAGGTTAGCAATATTGTACAAGAAACACAGGATTACTTTGGCAGTCACAAATATAAAATAATAAAAAAAAAGATTAGAATGAAATCTGCTATGCTGCTTTCAATGTATCATGTCAGAACATAATTTCTTGAACGGCCAAGCTCCACGTTCTCGTGCGAGTTAAATTATATTTTTATTCATTTTAATTGTTTCACTGAATTAGTCACTTTAGTATTGCAAACGACCCAAAAACGCTTTGTCTGGCATTTATTGCTTTAAAAAAATCACATTTCCTATTTATTTCCCTTCATAATATCACGTGCTCAAAATGACATTTTCCTCGGTTTTGAATGCTGCAATCATTAACTATTTTTTTTAAAATGAGAGATTTTGTAAATGCGATGGTAACGCGTTATTCAAAGCTGATTTTTTGAGAGCTCGTACAGATAGTAAAATTTTTATTTTTCGTCGTTGGATTTTTGTGGACTCCACAAACCTCTGTCCCAAAAAAAACATCATGTTCTGACCTGATAAATTTTTTTATAAGTGCTACGGATAATTGAAACTAATATTTATAAGCCAATGAGAGTTGCTTCCTTGAATTTTCTTCATATATGTTGCATTAAGCCTGTTCTATCTCCCCATGCTCATAAAATTGTGTGGAGACGGGAGGGAGTAAAGCTATGTGTGGACAGAGATTTATTTTTGCAATGCCACAGGAAAATAGTGTATCCCATAGTGAAGTAAGGAAAGCACGAACTTGTGTATTAATTCCATGACATGCCAAACAATAATCACGAAATATCGATTCTTGTTGTGAATCTAATATTTTTGCAGAGGATAGTAATTCGTATATTGTCAATTGATTGCTGGCCTTCAATTAAGTCACTGGTATATACGAATATTGAATATATATTTTAAAGGCTTTATTTTCAACCGATGAAAAGAAATTTGACATAGAACTACAGTCGTAAATACGGAAACCAAATATTAAATTACATTTATTGATTTAAGTTTAAATTAGGGCATTTTTAAATTATTCAGTTTACATGTATGGCAGTCAAATTTCTACGAATTTCATTGAAAATTTGACAGATATATGTAAATCTGTCATAAAACCTATAATCTAAATTTCCTCCTATACTTCATAGTGTTTAAGAAATATTTTATAATTAACCGATATGACTCTGAAAATGTGTTTGTTTTGTGCTCGGGCCGTATAAAACTTAGATAAATGTCAACATTTAAGAGTCGAATTTTATTACTATTAAAATATTTTCTCTGTATTTCGTGTATAAGAAAGTATAAGCAAAGCATTATTAGAAAAACTTTCATGACAAAATGTGATCCACTTGATTAATAGTTGTTTCTCAAAAAGGATGACTTTAGTTTAGTTAATTAAAGACCCGTTTTAAAGCAACACAAGAATAATTTTGTGATGGAACTCATAATTTTGAACTGTGGTCAGGTGACGAAGACGACAAGTGAGCTGGAACCCTCTCTGCAAACTTCCACACCATACCAGAGAGCTCTGATAAAGGAAAGAATTTTTTTTAAAAAAAGAGATTGTTCATATGCATTTCTGTGCTTATTTATAGATAATAAATAACCTTGCATATATTTAAGAAGTAAGTTTTTTAGTAAGTTAGTAAGTTTAGTAATTTACTAAGTTTTTCCTTTCATCGAATAAAATGCTACTATTTTTTTTTCTATTTGAACAAAGTAGACAGTTTTGTGCACACAAAGTTCCCAACCATTTTTCCATTATTCAAAATTCAGTTAGTGAATTTATTCAGAAGTCTTTATTTTCAAAACAATTTAACTAGAGTTTTAAGACAGAATTTTATTGTATTTCTTTAATTTCTCTCATGAGATTTATCTTGCTCAGGGGCATCACTATTCTGAAAACTTCTTGCTTTTTGCCTGAAAACAGCTTCCCTTTTCTTCTTCTTTTTTTTTATCATGGTTGCGTAAAGATTTGAAAAAACTCCAAATTTCTTTTTTGTTTCAGTAATGGAATCAATCAATAGACTTCGCATTTCTAAAACTATCTCTAGAGATTAGTTCTTGTTTATCCAGCTGTTTATTTTTCTAATGATTGTTTAACATTTTAAGTAATGCCTTTCTTGCATAAAAAATGAAAGAAAACTGCATTTTGTAAAAATAGAAATCGATGGTGTTTAGAAAAAAAATGTCATATTACTAGTTTAGAACAATTTTATTTCTCCTAGAGATAATCTACAATGAACAAACAGACTACATTTTAAATATCCATAAGATTTGGAACATAGTTATATACAGAAATATAATTTCTAATATTCTTGGAATCTTACATATTTAAAGAAAGGAAATGCATAAAATAAAATGGTTTCACATTTTTCTTGATTAAAATAATTATATTCTCTCCGCACTCAGATTTTGCCCTTCTTCCTGTGGAATGATAATCATTTGTCATACGTACAAACATGCAGAGTCTGGAGTATAAGCATCT
>JAOUZG010035355.1:377023-391555 GCA_026289955.1 Argiope argentata
CTATATATATATATATATATATATATATATATAGGACTTTGAACTAATAATAAGATTTGAATAAATATGAATTATATTTGACAAGAATACTTCCTTTGTTTTATTTTGGAAATGGGGTGGAATTTCGATTGAGCGTTGTTAAAAAAAGTGATTTGTGTGCCAACTGCTAGTTTCTTATGATTTCCCTTCACTCACTATTTCGAGCATTATATGATTTTTTTTATATTTGTAATTCGTCTCCGCTTCAAATTTTATAAAATATTTTTAAATGCAACTCTCTTTTTCCAAAATTGTCTCTACACTTACAACAACGAACTAATATATAAGTACGTAAAATAGAAACATTATAAATCAATATAGTGCAAATGATGAAAAATATACAACAAAATTAATGATAAATAAGATAATAATACAAAAATGTGAAAAATAAGAATGATAAATATACGAAAATGGTTATCTATTTAAATTTTGATGCCTTTGAACTATACTCTTTAAATTAATTGGGACTAACACGTTTTTCTTTTCTGAATTGGCATATGATTACCAGATATGTCACAAACCACTTCCAAACCGACTGCATCTGCCTTGAAGTAGTATATCTATCGATCTTGTTGATAATTTATTCGGTTGTCTAGTTTTAGTATATCAGTAGTTTAGTTGTGAGCTTTTCGGTGTGGCAGCTGTTTGCAATAATGTTGCATTCTGGGTAACCCTCGTTACTTTTACTTGTTCACAGATGGCATTTTGAACACTGAGGGACCTTTCTAAAATAATTTCTCTTAACGAACACATTTTTATAGTTATATCTTTTGTCAAATTTCAAATGTCAATACGCTTTGGAAGATATCCTCTATTATTTTAATATCTTGATATAACCCTATTTTATACTCGATGTAATAATTCTTAAGATCAGGAAAATTACAATTTCTATCTAAATATACACAACGTTTAATAGGAAATTTCGGTCCCACAAAATTTCATTTTATGAAAAAAAATTTTTAAAGGTATTTTGCACCTACTCTTTGTATACACCTACAGTGTTACCTACAGCTACTATAGTTACACCTACAGTTTGGTTATACAAAACCTACAGCTTGGTTTCACCTACAGATGGAAAAATACGCCTACGGTTTTGCTATAGTTCATTGGAAGGATGTATTTATATTGAAGAATGCTAATCCTTTGTAGACAAACTTAAAATACAAATGATTATTACATGTATAGTAGAAATTTTTATTTCGCATTAGCCAAGCGAAATTGTCAATTATTTTAAATTTGAACTAAAGGATTTAAATTGTAGGCTGACCGAAATACTGATAAAATCCTACAGAAATGTAGAAAAGGGTGTTTAAATTTTATAAGCCGCATTAAAATGATAGATAAGGTATACAGTTTTAAATTTAAAACGCTATTTATTAATTTTTTATGTTTTTAAGTTGTAAATGAAGTGATTAGAAATACACTTGAAATTTTAGTCATTTTAAAGCATTCGACTTTAAATATCAACTTAAAATAAATAACGGTTTTGTTAGTTTGAAAAATGAGTTAAATAGTCAAATCTATTGTAATCATTCGTATACAAATCATTTATAAATTCCATTTTCGTGTAATAGAATAAAGTTCTTCCAATAGAACTGTTTCCCCTTTTAATCTTATGCGATTAATATTCCTCTATGTAATCATAAGATGTTATTTTTGCTCAAATTTTGTAATTTTGAATTGTGAATAGATGATGAGAACATGATAAATTAACAATCACTTTTAAATTCTACATCTCAATAGCGAAGGGGCTTTGAAGCATCCCCGTCAGAATTAATTTAGACATATCCCACATTCTCAGAATTTATTAAAATTTACTTTAGACGCAGAATTTATAAAATCTTATTATGTCGAAGGACCTTACCATCTGATAATCGTTCATTGGTATCCTTCAAATCCAGTATTTTCCTGAATTACTACTCTTTGTTAATACATTCTTGAATTCATTATTTCGAAGACTTACTCATGATTATATATTTGAGACATTTATTTCTGAAAAATGGTGTGATAAATAACCTAAAACTCAGTTATGTTTTCTTTTATAATTCCACCAGGAAGCAAAAATTTTATTTCAGGCTTAAAAATAGTTGATACTAATTAAAATATCTGATAGAAGTCAGTAAAGAAAGTTAAAAGTATACTAATTCATTTAAGAACGTGTGGCCTTTTTTAAAGAAACGAATTTTTATTTCCTTATTTATCAGAATAGACTCAAAATTTATATTATTTTGAGTATATATATAGTAATGATGACTGTAAATATATTCAAAATCTAAGTATTGTAATTAATTCATTCTTTTTTAAAAAATACCCCTAATGGAAGAACGTTTTTGAAGTCAATTCAGACCATTATTCTCTGGTTTGGAAATAGGCGCTTTATTATAATGCCACTATCAACTCTAGGTCAAGAATGATATTTAGTATGTGTAAAATATGAAAATTCAAAATCATCGATTGCCAACCTTTTTTGAATAATGAATTAAAATATGTTTTTTATATAATCGATTAGACATCATTTGACGATATGTTGATTGTTAAAACTTTCAATAAAATAATTTTTGTTCCTTGGTCTTAAAAATGTCTTCAGCAAATAATTTTTAAACTTCCTATCTTGATAGGAAGTTTAAAATTTAATTAATTAAGAAACGTAAATCAGAACGTAAGTAAATTTACGTAGTTCTCAAATGTACATTTTCTTCATAAATAGACGTATAATATTCTATTCTATGAGTTTTGCATTTCCTTAAATTTCTGTTTATATCTTTTATGTTCAAAAAATAATAATATTTAAAAAAATGAGTTAACTTTTTAAAAACCTTTTGCTTGATTTTAAAGTCAAACTTTAATTTTAAATACAACGAAATATCAAAAAAATTTCCAAATTATGTTTTAATTGTTTAATATGGAAAAATAAATAGTATATCTTAAGCATTTTAACCATCATATCCTAAGCAACAATTGTTGAAAGGAAGCCAGAATCGAAGAAAAAAAAATCCAAAAAAACATTTCAGTTCCTTTTTAATAATGCAACATGTTATAAAATACATTAAGAATTTCTTTTTTGTAAAAATTAAAATACATATACATTTATAATTAAGAAATTTTAATTATTTAAAAGAAAAGTTTATGAATTATAAGGTAGTGTAAAAATACCAAACTTCAAAAGAATACAGTCAGTTCCGTTTCATAGTTTTAGGTAAAATACTCTGAAATGTAATGCGGAAAGATACACAAACACTCACACAAAAGTTATTACAAGTGATGATTCAATTAATGATATATTGATTATGCATGTTCTATTTAAAGATTTAAAATTCCTACATCCTTCGAAAATAAAATCATTTTTACAAACTGCTTTATACAGTCTTTAGGGAATCTGCTCAATATTAATAAATTACTTTTTCATCCAATGACAAATATATTTGTAACAACAATCCATCACGAACACCAAAATGCATACACTTTTTTGAATCCAAATCCTTAAAAAGGACCAGAACTCTTCAAAACCCAAATCCTCCCGACTTTTCACTGCAACTCTTTATAAAAGAAAAAAAAATGTTGTCAAATTCTCATCAAACTCAATTTTCATATTTGGACTCGCGGAAAAAAAAATATTCCGATGCTCAAGATTGAGCGATGGAGAAAAAAAAACTTTTCTTTACCTTCCACCAACAAAAATAAAATCCATGCGAGTTGGAAGGAATTTGGGTCTTAAAAGTGCACAAAAATGTCTCCTCTGGCGAGACACGGGCGAGCACTCTACCCATCAGCAGATTTCTGCTCCCGTGGACAAGCGACTTCAGTGGCCGGGTAAAATATTCGCCGCGAAAACGGTTTTGACAACGCTTGCTTAGGGCTCCGACCAGAAATTCCAAGTGATAGGGAAGACATATAGGGTGTTACATCTCGTTTCGAGGGGGGGGGGGGTTCTATTGTTTATTGTTTCATCCGGTATTTTTGCGGCCTGTTCTTTTCTTATTTTCGAGAACCTTAGAAAAGGGAGATTTTCTCGATGCAAGAATGCGATAGGATACGTGATGATGGGACGTGCGTTGTATTACGTGATGCTTGTGGTGGAATGGTTTCGAACAGAGGCAAAAGAGGAATTTTGAGAACTAGTCTTCTGCTAAATGTGAAATTCAGTTTTAAATTGTTTCTGTATCATAATTTGATAATAAAAATAATTTGAATGGATGGAAATCTGATTTTATTTGTTCAATAGTTGATGATCAAGACGACACTGTGATCTGATTATCATAAAATAATTTTTATTAACAGTTTTTAAAAAACAGAATTCTATAACGAATCTGATTTATTTGATTTCAGAATTCACAAGTTGCATTACATGAGTTACAATTTTTTAACTACATTTTTTAAGGAATTCCACTGGTTTGAATCATGATTCGGCTGAAATTTGTATTTTCTTTTTGTGATCCCATAGATGATTAATTGTAATTATGAGAAAAAAATAAACAATTTTATGTTATAGCCCTATGTATATATATCCATGAGTCTCCTCATTTGATGATTCTGTCTTAAACTATTATTCATCATTGTATTATTATTCTGTACTATTATTAGTCGATGACTCAAATAATCGTTATTAAAATTCTTTCATATGAATTTTAATTGTTAAAAACTGTGTAATGTTTTATATCCTGATTACAGTTTGCCTTCAATAAATGAAGAATACAATAGAAGCAATAGAATTACAGTTTATCACAGGATTATTCATTCAGATTGGGGAAAGCACTTTTGCTATGAATGTTAATTAGTTTTGGTTTGTAGAAACTCCCAAATATCAAATAAAGCATAAGGAATATTGAAACATCCATGATCAATACTTTTATTAGTTTTGTTAATTTGAAAGGAAGAAATTCAGATTTTAATCATGTAACAAGTAATGTTAAAAATATTAGTCATTCCTACCTAGGTCAAGAAAGAAAAAAAATTAGTTAGTAACTTTGTATTAAATAATTCTCATTAATATAAATAATTTATAAAAAAATATTGATTTTTCGCAAGAATCGAATTTGCATTCTTCCCCTTCAAGTGAAATATGAAGAAATCCTCGCATTTTATCGATTGAGCTGCTGCCTGTTGATTTCAATTTCCATTACAAACTGCTAAAACTATTTGAATTACTAAAAATTAATTAAATTTAATTAACAAATTAATATTTAAAAAAAATGTATTAACATCCAACGTCATCCACTACAAATTTAAAAGAATGTATTTGAACTTGAGTGGATAAATAAAAAGTATTTCATTAACGATTAAATAATTGAACAGGATATATATGTATAGAGAGATTGTGAACTAATAGTAGGAATCGAAAAATGTGATAACATGCAAGGTGTATCATCAAATATTGCATGATATTAAACTTACAGATTGAAATATTAGAATTGAGAAAAGGAATTTTGTGAAATTGTGTTTGTGAGAAGCGAAAGCCAATATAAATTTGCTTTAAAAGTTTACCTATAAGTTTTAAGTTTATGGAAAAAAATAATGCAGTTAACGGTTTTATTTACGTATTTATTTTATTTGTTAGAACTTAGGCGATTTCATGACATCAAATTTCACTCCTTATTTTATTTCGAAATCGAATGAATACAAATTTACTTCAGATTCTACTGTTGTATTAATTGAATTTTGTGGAACAAAAATGAAATTTAACGACTTTAATTTCACGGAAAATATGAATAGCAGAATATAGAAAATTCAACTAAAATTAATATAGCTCAAAACATCATGTATTTCTCATGGAGGAACTGTTTTTGAAAGCTAGAATATTCAGATTCATTTCACGTTCCACAAATAATCCTATTAAACAAACAAATAAAACTCAGCAGCTTCAAAAAACCTTAGCTTAGATTATATTAGCTAAATAAATTTGTATATAATTAGCATAAAAAGATAGTTTCTATCCAGAGACTTATATCTTGTAAACCCTAATCATGCATCTCGTTATTAAACAGCAGAGAGAGTTCTAGAACTTTCTAGAGATGGGACTCAGCTGCAGTTAACAAGAATAGTTGCCCTTAATAATGATATAAATAAATAACTTAGAAGAAATAAATGAAAGAAATCAAAGGGTAAATAAATATTTACGTATTATGACTGCAGAAGGCCGTGAATGTATGATTTGTTGTTTCCGATTTAACTCAAAAACTATGAGCGTTACAGATTGCGCAATAGTATATAGTCCCAAACCAGTTATTTCGTATCATAACAAGTTTTAGCGATTAATATTCATCGCTCCTTTAAAGTTTAAAACCTCTTAAAAATCTTTATTAAAAAACATTCTTTTTCTATTTTCTTTCAATGAATAATATAGAAATATCCTATTCTCAAAATCTACTTTGGAAATATATGTTTGTTTTTTTCCTCATTTAATTCATGAGAAGATAACTCAAAATAATAGTAATTCTAAATGGAGCTGATTTGTCCTTTTCTTTAACCCTTTTTAAAGCCATGAGAAGTATGCTTCACCCCAATTTCATCCATTTTTATAATGTTACGTAGGTGACATAGGCTCTGATAAAATTTTCTTTAAGGCAGAAACTTAGGTGTTGAAGTACCTTACCTCATAAAAAATGGCGAATCTTGATTTGTTATTAAATCATTAATTAGCTAAATTAATTAATTAGTCGAATTAAATTTATCTAATAAGATAAATGAATAACTTTTATTAAGTCAATCTCAAATCGGCAAATATTTTAATATATCAAGAATGAAAAAAAATGGCCTTGCTGCAATGTGTTGAGAAGAAAACACGAATAAGTAATCAAAATGAATTCCAAATCTTTACAAAAGTAGTTTCGTTCAACTGATTGTCTGAACACCTTAACACCACACAAAACCACAACATACCACCATTTATAGTGTTCTTAAGGCACCTTTCTGGTTTGGTATAGACACAGGTAGACTTTGGGGGGGTATAGGGGTAATACCCCCCAAAAAATACACAGTCATGAATTGGAAAGAAACAAACAAACTACAAGATACGAAAATTCAATAATACATGATAAAATCTAGAATGTAGAATAAAACTGAATGAATATGATAATGTACAGTTTGAGTGAAATTATAAAAGGGGTAATAAAATTAGTTACTTGAGGGGGTTGTAGGAATTATTATGAATAAAATGTGAGGTGTATTAAATGATATCCTAAAAATTGATAAAATTAAAATCAGCTGATTTTCAAAATCGTATTTTCAAACAGATAGTTTATAATTACATCTAATTTCTTTCTAAGTAATAATCATCATATCTGTATTATTGAAGCTGGCCAATCAGGAGATGCATAATATTCAAATCATAAAATGCAACATCAGTGAAAAATTTCACCTTTAAGCTCTTTCTCACTTTCATAAAATAAAATAAAATATGATAAACCTTATCTTTGTTCAAATATAAATGACATATCACGTAAGGCATTAATCTGTTTTCTATAACACTAAAAAAAGCAGTTAAAGAGTCAAAGCCAAATTTTTTTATTAATTCTAAAAAAAGAAACATGACTCTAGTAGTATTCAGTTATGTCTTATAAAGCACTTTGTTCAATGCAATCGCACGAGTCATTCATCTAATGCCCCGAAGAACAAAAGAGGCCATTTTTTTCGCTGTCGAGTACAATGTTAATGCCATCCCAGCTCTTTGGCTCTCACTGTCTTTCTGTCCCGGTCCCTTGTTTCATTAAATTTTGCCCGGCTTTTTACAGCGTGGGGGGTAATATTTCTTATGTGACACACCTTGCAGAAAACAGCCATTCATCACCACGTGTCAGCGGGCCAGCACGAAGATATGAAAGATTTTCGGATTTCTTTTCAAAAGTGGTTTATCTCCTCCGTATCAGGGTCCTATTGAAATTAATTATCCTCTAAGTGCTCTTAAAATTATTATATCGAATGATTTATTTACACTTTTGAAAGGGGGTATTTTTTGAAAGGTGTTACCCTCATTAAATTTGGGTCGGATGGACGGCTGAAAGGTAATTGTCATTTATTCATTTTCTCATTTGCGTTTCGAAAATATTTTTGAAAAATTTCTCAAATGCCATTCATCATTTTTAGGATGTGTTTGGCGAATTGGCGCACATAAATCGGAAGTTTTGGCTAATAAATCAAAGGGAAGTTTATCATCGTATTATCGCATTTTGATGAAACATTGAGAAATAATTTTGGGAAATTGAAAGGTGTGAAGAAAGAACTGCCCATACCAGCAAAACGTACTTATTATTCAGTGTTTCTCAAATAAAGTTAAATAAACGTTATTTTTATCACTGTCTGCAAAAATCTGTCTTATTTGCTAAATTTTATACATTTTGAAATTCCTTTTGAGATTGAGATAATATAAATATTTATGGAATTATAAATCTTATATTCAATAATAGGAAAAAGAGTAAATAAATTTGATTTTTCGAAAGACAATTAGTGTATCACTAAGCAATAGCTATTTTTTTTAATTCCATTTATAAAACCTGATACGAAATAATATCTGATATAAACTGATATGAAAATTTTGCCATTTAGAGATCTCAAAAACACTGGCTTAATCAAAATTTGATTTTGAATTTGAATTTAAAATTACATAAAATAGACTAATTATATTTTAATTAATTTATAAAATACTTTATTGTAGGTGACAGATTATGAGCTTAAGAAAAAAAATGCACTAAACAAATATTCATTTATGTCATCTAACTTATTTAGATCACATAGATTTATACAAATTATTAAAATTTTTCTTTATATTTCAATACTGGATTTTTATAATTTTTTGTTTTAATTGTTTTTTGAAAAAGTACAAATATTGTGAATGTGAAAACAACAACAAACAATTCTTCAACGTATGGTAAAGCGAAAGCAGATTGTTTCAAGATAGAAAAACCAACAACTAGACTTATTGTAAAGTGTTTTCACAAATAACTAATAAATGAATGCTGCAAACTCAAATGATGTAGGAAAATTTCTTCCATTCCTTCCTTTTGGGTTAGAAAGGTGGTAAGGGGGCCAATATTAGAGTAGGGCGAGTCTCTTGCTTCAGCGTTCCTAAAAATCGTCTGAAGTCTTCACACATACATTACGACAGGTAACGTATTCATAAAATTCGTAACAAAAACATTGAAGATTTTAACTACATTTGTTGTGATGATTACACTTTAAATTTAATAAGGATTTCTTAAAATTAGATAAGTAATGTTTCGTTAATTAGGAACATATATTTCAAAAATTAAAGTTATGTATTCAATTGATGTTACACTGGGATGTCAATAATCTGCTATGTTTATATAAGACAAGTAATATAAAAAAATATCATTTCTTATTCAGGTCATCATTTTTTTATTTTAGTGACTTTTAATGGAATAATTGCAATTAATATAAATAACCTATCAAAAACTATTGATTTTCGCACTCTCACTTGAAAAATTCTGAACTTATTTATGTTATTTCTATTTTTAATATGCCCTGCCAAAGATTTCGACAATTCATGTTAAATGCAAGTAAATGAAAAAAGGGTTTCCATGACTTTTCAAATAATTAAAAGTTCATATCTCTTTCTACATCAATACCTATAAAATAAGGCCTACCTTCTGTAGGAAAGTATAACCACGAGATATAATTGAATGGGACAAACAAAATCAAAGCGATTAACTTGATTGTTGTACCTGGAACAAATTGATTAGGAATTTCAATGAATTATGTGTGGTTTATTAATCCAACTTTTTTATCAACCCATAAAGAAAGGTAAGAATTTCGTCTTTGATACATGTAGGAAAAATATTCATTCATAATAAAGTTATAGACGTTTCCTTCTTTGTCAATAATTCTAGTTCTATGTTATTGGTATGACCAAGGAAGTAAGCAATGGATTTACCTGCAAATTGATTAAACATTTATTAATTGTTAGTGAATAGAAAAACATTCTGAAACATTCTATGCTGAAACATTCGTGTGAATGAGCAAATAAAGAAAAAAAATGATGGGTGAAACACCGAGTTCTTATAATCAACTATTAGAAAACCAGTTCAGTGAGCAAAATTCTTTCATTTTTTTATTATTTTTAACGTCTTTTAATAAAGAATGTCATAGAGTTATTGAAGCCATTTTTTAGAATGCGACATTTTTATTATATTTTACAGATTGATTATTGAGCTGTAATATTATAAGACAATTTAATTTTATTCTTAAATCCTTCACTAATAATATGAAAATGGATTCGTAAATTCGTAGAAAAATTTCGTTTGCTGAGTAAAGGAAAATAATCTTTTGAGAATATCCTTCAATATTACCAGGGCAAATGCAAACGGAACTGAGAGAATTCTTATGTTATTAATTCTCTTGTGCAAAGTATTTTGATGATAATTAGGAGTGGGACAAAAGTGGAGTCACACCGTCAAAAAGCTCATAATTAAACTTAAAAAAATAGAGTTTAAATAGCTATCAAAGTACTATAAATTAGGTTGAAAAAAAAGAAATCTATTATTATTTCACAGCCACCTACGGAAAAATAATGGATTTCCTTCCACCATTTTCTTTCCCTTATTTTCCATTTCTTTCCATATGGAATTTTTGAAAATAAGTGAAAAATAAATCCTTTATTTTCTCGGTAAGTGGCTGTAAAATAATAATAGATTATTTTTTACAGAATCTAATATTTTAAAAAAATCTTTCGTATGCTTGTGTACTAGAAGTTAAAAACGGCCAAGAAAATATAACTTGGGAACAAAAAAAAGGCACCAAAAGAAAAACTGGAAATTACTTAAATGGTTCAAGCAGAGAAGCCTAAATTAAATTCCACAGCAACAGTATCAAACCGAAGCAAAATTAGTAAATAAGAAAATTTCCCAAAGATAGGCCATTTAAATTTAGAAAACAGAAAAATAAAAGGAAAAATAAAAACAAGAAACAAAGAAAATATATATAAATTAACAAAATAAAGAAAAAAAATAAACAAAGGAAAAAAAAACAGAAAAATAAATATATACAGAAGTTTAGTCTAAAGTAGAATCCATGAATAGGAACAGAAGGCTATATAGAGTTTTTTTTGCTTTTCTTTTTTATTCCTATTACTAGTTCATACAATATATATAACTTGTTCAAATTTTCAACCGTTAATAAAATATTTTTTATTCATCCACTCAAGTTCAAATGCATTTTTAAAAACTTGTAGTAGATGACACTTGATGTTAATACAATTTTTAAAATTCGTTTTATTAATTCATTAATTTAATTTAATTAATTTTCAATACTCTAAATAGATTTTTAGCAGTTTGTAATGAAAATGGACATCAGCAGACAGTAGCTCAATCGATAAAATGCAAGGATTTCAATATTTTTTAAGTGAAGGGGGAATACGCGAACTGAGTTCTTGTTAAAATCGATATTTTTTGATAAATTATTTATATTAATTGGAATAATTTAAAAATAAGTTTTTTCTTTGTTGATATAAGTAGGAATAGTCTTAATTTTTTTATATTAATTGTTTTTCTTATACTCACAATTAACTGACCACTTTTAGTACTAAACAAATTTCGATGAACATTAAAAAATTTATTAAAAAATTTATGCTTTGTAATACTTGAGCACTTCCATACATATTAAACTCTAAGGTACGTGCCTCAAAAGTTGCTCTTATCATACATTATAGAATAGCAACAGTCAGATGTCATTCTAGAGACATTCCAGATTGTTTCTTTTAACATCTTTATAGCTGCACTTTCACTTCTTCAATTATTAATTTATCCGCAAAATATCGTTAGAAATAATCTGAAGGGTCTCAGCAATATTTCCATTTATCGGAGGAAAGAGGATGTATAAGAATCAAGAAATAAGAATCAAACAAAGTTTCATATAGCCTTAAATATGCTGAATTATTGCCAGCTGGATAACCATAATGATTTGCTATGAATATTGATAATCATAACTTCCAAGCGTATTATCTCACAAAAAAAATACTTGTATTAAAATTCAAATTCAATTGGCCGGAATAGGGAAATATCTTTTTCCTGGGACTCTTATCTGAATGTTTGCGGATGATATTGCTCTATGAAGCTCTGGTAGAGTGATCGGTGAAATTGAATCAAGGCTCAACCGCTCTCGAGAAGCCATCTGATTGATCACGACATTCTTTACTACTAACAAGAACTTTACAGTTACTAAACATCATTAGTCCCCTAAACCTAGAAACTTACATATGAAAAGCATTCAAAATACCTGGGTTTCATTCTCGATGCATAACTTATATATAATAAACGTACTTAATGCATCATTTTAAAAGACAGAAAACACTTATATATTATTAAATACATAGCAGCTAAGGATTGGAAACGAATGCCAACACTTTTAAAAATTCGTATCAGGCTCTCCCCAGAAAAATTTTAGAATTTGGTTTTCCTATCTACAGCTGTGCTTCTAAAACTAACTTGAGCAAATTGGAAAAGGTCCAGTTCAGCCCCTCTCACATTATTACTGGAATGGAACGAAGTCGTCCATCTAAGATTGTCCTTTTCGGAGCAGACTTACAAACTCTTTCCATCAGAAGACAGGCTAATTTAGTCAAGTACTTCAATAAACTACGCAGTATAGATCAAGGAAACAAAAGTTTTTAATAACCCTTTCAGTTAGATTAAGTCACAACAGCTAATTATGCCGAATATTGAACCAAACTACCTTCATAGCGACTTAAATAATTCAAAAGGACTTCCAAGTGTTGATTTTTGAGATGACATTTTTACTACAAAATCTAAAAGATATTGCACTCCTGACATTTTTAGACAATTAGCATTAGAATTCTTCACTAAAATTCCTGCAAACGATATCCTAACAGACACAGAGGGCAGCAAAATGGACATTCGAGCAGTCAATGGAACTTGTATTAGAAGTCCTATAAAGAAGTACACTTTAAAGCAACTTATCCCTAATTATTGTTTTATGTTTTGAAGTTAATTAATGCAAATAGACAAGGAGCTTGAAAAAGTCATGAGGGAAAACAACTATGGTGGCCTCTGGATTCTTTCTGAAAGATGAAATTCAATTCAACATCTCAAAAATTGGGTTCACTTAGGAGATAAAACCAGTTTACCAATTCTGCAAAAGATTAATTTTATCTCCCACTAACACAAGGTACAATTTTGTTGGATCTCATCCCGTGCCAATATCTATGGAAACGAATTGGCTGACACTCAAGCTAGGAAGGAACTTGACCTTTCTGTACCTTAATTTCAGAGCTTACATATCTCGAGATGTAATTAAAGATTAAGACAGAAAACAAGATAAAGTGGTTAATACTTCCATCTCACAATTGGTACAAAGGCAAAAGATCAGGACTTTTCTAGTCACTTTCTTCTGACAGCCGAAAAAACAAATGTATGCTCCGCCTTGCCAATGGGCATTTAAAAAGTCTCACATTCTGTGGGGGCGACAAGAAGTTTCCTTTTTGTTCTAAATGCCAACAATAACAGACTTCGCCTCAGCCCATTTCGAACTGCCTTGGACTGAACTGGAACGATATCTATGACAGCTCACTTTTGGTTGCCACAGTCGTTGGAAACAAATCCTATCGATGCTGCTGCGCTCAATGATGGCAGGGTGGTCGGCTGTACACAAGAAGAAGTCACCACCTTTTGGTATCGGACTTCTTGAGAATCAGTGCCTTTATTGATCTGGTCTAACCCCATTGGACAAGATGGGAGATTAGAAACAACAACAACAACACACTATTATATAAAGTTCTTCTTAAGATGATGAAAGTAAATTCTGAGACATAACGAGGCATATAAGATGTTGTAAGTCTTTTGAACAAGCACTATTCGCAAATGAAAATATGTTAGTATTATGGATTTTTGATATTCCTCAGAAATAAATCATCCTAAAGTGTAGCATCACAGAAAAAAACCGTTCGACGTGGATTATTTCTTTTGAGGTGCAAATGCTTCAGAATCTGTGAACATAATTTAGAAATTTGAGATCCTTTTGTAGAATCTCATTAATCTCGGTAGTGTGTTAATTACTTAACTAATGGGGGATATTTTAATGCTACATTTTTATGATAATTATTACCTAAATCAATGTCCCCTGATTAACTGACAATGAATCGAATAATTCCTCATTTATCATTGAAATACTCCTTAGCTCATTGTTTTACCATTTTTAAAGAATGCCTTATGATCACTTTTGTTGTATTTTCTTATATAAACATTTTTGGCATTTAATTAAGTAAGTTCTTCAACATTTTATTCGGTTGTGTAAATTATACATGTCAAAGATAACGAATAAAACTACCAAAAGCTGCGAATACTTATGGATTTAAATATTGATATAAAATATAACAAAGTGTTTTACCATTGTATTATGAATGCTGCTATAATATTTATTTTTAAAATTAAAAAACAAAATGTTTAACTTTTTTCCGAAATTTTATTTTTCGCTTTTTGAGAGATGTTAACACACACACACACACACACACACACACACACACACACACAC
>JAOUZG010035355.1:391655-407461 GCA_026289955.1 Argiope argentata
TTATTATGTTTCATTAGTCTATATTAAGGTTATAATGAATCTAACACACACACACACACACACACACACACACACACACACACACACACACACACACACACAGATTTTCGTTCGTTGTACATAAAGATTTAAACTTCCTAACCTTGCAACCTTTTGGCCATGAGTTTAAATATAAATTCGTAAATTGAAATAAAATGTGCTGATCTTGGACATTACAAACATCTAAACAAGAACTATACAAAATTAACAAAAAGAAAAAAAACGCCTTAATTTTTTTATCATTTGTTTTCGTCCCGAAAACTCATTAAAATTGTATATAACTATTGTTAAAGATCATAAATCCAAAAATATCGTAACTCCATTGTGTTTTGCTTACTATCCAGTCGTGGGCGTAAAGCTCGGAGCATTAGAAAGGAGAGAAAAAGCAACCGACTTCTGAATTTTTTTACTAAAATACTAGTACCTTTCTAAAGCGCATATTGCTCCGGTCCGATTGATATCTTCATCTAATCATAATTTATTAATTATTCAAACCCAGCCTTCGTCATTAAATATATGTCATCTGATAAGCCCAAATCACTTAGGTCGCTATGGATTGCTTTATTATGAGCAAAAAATTGACAAATAATGAGTGAAATATTAAATTCATGGCTTTTTAAATGTAAGCTATATTAATTGCTACTGTCGCAATTAGGGTTGGGTGTATTTTGGTGTGACCCCAATCATTACAACATTTTATAAAAACAATTTTTCTTTTTTGCAATTTAATTAAAGAAATTAAACATTTCATTTTTACCACGCGCTCCCTAAGAGAAGGAGCCATAAAAGCCTTTTTTAGAAACCTCAAGAATTAATACTCGGATGATGAATGACATGCATTTACATCAAACTCAGCTTCGATGGAGATTGTAGTTTACAAACATCTAATATGATTAATTTTATTTATGATAAGTATAAACGATTTATGATAGGTATAAATTATTTATGATATGTATATATTATTTATTATAGATATATACTATTTATGATAGGAATATTTGATTTATGATTGGTGTAAATTATTTATGTTATTCATTCTCTACATTATACTTACATGCAAAAAATAACGCCTTATGTGTTTGATTGAAAATATGCTTGTATTATGACATAATCACAACTCTTTCATTATTCAAAATAGTAAAAAATAACATTCTATGCCTTCAAATGAAAATGTGTTTGCATTATCTCACATATTATTTATTCATAATCACGATTTTTTTATTATCTAACTAGTAAAAATACCATTCTACGCCCTCAAATGAGAATATGTTTGCCTTATTCCACATATTATTCATAATCACAATTCTTTTATTATTCTAACTAGTAAAAAATAACATTCTATGTTCTCGATTGAAATATGTCTGAAGCATCCCACATATAATTTCAAAATAACCGGATCTTCTGTTCATGCGCATAAATCTTTAAATATCCTAACATCGCAAAGCCTTGCTCATCTTTTAGGCAGGAGCTTTGTAGCCATTCTCCCCAGGGTTATTTTACATGTTCCTCCGGAGCAATTCATCTTGAAGAATGACAACGCTATATTCTCGGTTATGAGAATCTCTTCTGAAGTCTCATCTCCCCAGCGTCAATTTGCACGTGCTGGGGACGATATTATTTTTATTTCCGGCAGCGAACAATACAAAAGGGTACATAAAATGCATATAAACATGCTAATTAACTCTTGTGAAGCTGATGCTTCAGGGAAAGGAGAATAATTACCTTAATTAAAATAAGTGAAACATTCGAAACCCCTAGTAGAGGTGTTGGGTTAATTTTAGAAGCTGCCTTTCTTTATATTTCGAGCGTTAGAATTACTTTAATTGAACATCTACTTTGTTTTAGGGTTGTTAAATTAAAACGATGTTAAGCAAGAAGAGCGAGTAAATGGCGATAAAAAATGGCCATTTTTATGAGATTCAAATTAACCTTTAATGCATTTTTTTTTTAATTTTTATTTTTAGAAACCCCGTTCGCTGAATATTGCATTTTATTTTTACGACTGCAAATGAGTTTGAATGATTCTTTTTCCAATACTAGAATCAGGTTTCTTTAATAAAAAGAGAGTTTATTTTCTTTTATTTAAAATCCAGCTCATGCAAAGTAATCATTAATAAGGCATTGATGTTAATTTTTATCAAGAAAATAATAAAAAAGCGTCTTTTGTTAATTGGATTAATAAAATATTCATATTTCGTTCGATTAGAAGTTTATTTAAAGGTACTTCTTAAGCTATTTCAGATAATTGAGGAAGAAATAACTGTTCGATATATATTAAGTAAGTGCTATTGACGTAGTTTCATTAGAATTCATTAAAAAAATCTAATCGCCTTTATTTCAGTTTTCAAATAGAAGAACTCAGATAAAAATTGATTTTAAAGTACAATAAACACAAGTAAGAGGATTTTAATCGAGTTTAGAATACACCAATTTTTAAATAAGGAATTTCGATATATTTACTAAACGGATACGTTTGCGAATCGATAAATATGTTTATCTTACATCTAGGTTAAAATGATTGGTAAATATAAAATAATCATAATCATTTAGCTAAATCATTAAAGTATTAAAGATTACTATATTTTTATCTACATACCAAAAATATTACAAATGCAAAAATAGACGAATAGAATTCAAATGCAAAGATAAATTTTAAACACGAAGGCATTAAAACTTCAATGAAATAATAACTTGTGCATCTTGTTAGCATCACATCTTAGAAGGGTGTGAAATTTTTTTAGACTTTGTATTTTTAACAATAATTAGGACTGGGCTGGCCTAGGGTCAAGACCTCGGCTTTTGAACCAAAAGGTTTCAAGTTCGAGATCCGATTCCATCGTTAGAACTGTCGGATAAGCTGGTATGGAGCAAATTACATTCGTCAAGGTAAAATGACCTCTCGCTAGTTTGATATGGAAGCCTGGATATAAGGGAGGCTCCACCTCAGGTTTCGTTCTCGTCATCCGACCAAGATTTAAAACTACGAGTTCCATCCCAAAAGAACCTATGTTTTGCTTTATAAACGGGATGTAATATAACTGAAACTAAAGAAAGTTTAATAATTATTACATCTTATTACCTCAGTAAATTCCTTGTCTTTGTTTATGGGCTGATTCATATGTAAAACGCAAAATCTATTAGGAATTTAAATCTTTGCAAGTTTATAATTCGCATATTTGATAATTTTTTGTTATTTTCACATCTTCCTATATGTGTCACTGTATGGGTACATATATGAGAAAAAAGACACATATATGATATATGTGTCACTGTAAAGGGAACATATATGAGAAAAAAGGCACATATATGATATATGCGACACTGTAAGGGTACATATATAAAAAGGGCACATATATGATATATGTGTCACTTTAAAGGGGACATATATCATATATGTCCCCTTAAAAGGGCACATATATGGTATATGCAACCTATAAAGGGCATAAATATGATATATGTATCATTGTAAGGGCACATATAAAGATATATGAGGGCACATATATCAAAATCATCTTTTTTGTCTTGGTGAAGACAAAAAAGATGAATTTGTAATATTTTTATCAAAAAATAGGCCAGTTAAATAAGAATTTTTTTAGATTCTCAAGCAAGAACCACATTAAAATTTTGAAATATCATCAGTCAAATTCAAAATTTAAGAGGTGAATAAGAGGTCAAATTCAAAAATTAAGAGGGGAATTTGAATATAGAAATTAAACTTTTCAATGCTCAGTCACTGTTCATTTTATGATTCTTTTCGATTAATTCTGGGTTTCCAATTTTATCATAGGAGAACAGGATTGTTGCTTCGGTTTGTGGTTTATGAAGCCTCAATGTACGTGGGCAACAATTTGGTGATTAATCGCTTTTGTGGCATCACTTTTGGTACTGGAAGAAGTGGTCACATTTGACGACTTATCACCAGTTAGAGTCGCAACTTCACTTACGAATATTTTATTTTCTGAATTCTTACGAATTAACTTAATTAATTGAGCCATTAAAGAGTTTAAACAACTTTGAAAGATTGATGAGACTATCAGAACATGCATGCATCAATATTTAAAAAAAAACAAAAACAAAGGGTTTATTTTCATCTCAAAATCGGTCGAGCTTCAAATCTTGCCCTACCAGCTAGAAAAATTTTAAATAGAAGCTTATTAAAAAATATTACACACACTCACACGCGCGCACGCACACACACACACACAGAGAGAGAGAGAGAATTTTCTTTTCTTTTGATATGCTGACACTCATAGATCAATTCAAAGTTGTATTCAGCCTGAATGCATTGTACACATTACTTACTTATACCATACAATACCTTCAGTTAAAAATTTGTTCAGGGAATGTTATTTTTTTAATGTGTATAGTCAGTCAAAAGCAAGTAATGCAGCCTAGAAGAAAATCATTTCACCAATCGTCAATAACTGACCTTTCTCTTAGCAGGTTAAATTCCCTGCAGTAAGGGAAACTTTTGCTTTAGAACAATCATTATTTAAAATTGAAAGAAAACAATTTATAAATAAAGAATCCATTAAAAATCTATTTAGGAAAGAAATAAATCTAGTTAATTTTATTTTAAATTGTAAAGAATTTTTTTTCGCTTTTAAAAGAATAAAAAAACTAGCTCTCTTAAAGTCGAAACCGTTAAAAGCATCTAGAAATACAAAATTAATACCACATAATCATTATTTTTCAAAAAAATAATGATATATTCAAGATTATTTAACGAATTTTTGGTCCAATCATCAGAATAACTATAAATTTAAAATAAATTAACTGCTAAAATACAAACATCATCTTTAGCATCTATTATTGTAATTTTAATTACCTTATCATTTATATATTTTTAATTTATATGAATTTTTACTGATATATACATTCAAATGTATTCAGTTAGTACGACATAACGCTTTAATTGAATTTAACCCCATAATATGTTCTACAGCCATTAAACAGCATTCTCTGCTACATAACTTAGTTTGGATTACCCGAACTATAACTTGAAGTGCAGTATTTGCTACGACGTATTCTGCCAGACAAATCAATAGCCGGTGATGCACAGAATACCTATCAAATAATAATGTACTCATAAAATATTATAAAAATAAGAGTTTTGTCAGCATGTATTTGACTTTTCTTAAATCTTGAAAGGTATTGACCATCTTTTTTTCTGCAATCTAACCCAACGATTGGTTTTTGGATGTAAATTTGCCAGTAACTGGCTTAAAATGAAATCCTGTATAATATTGTTCCTTTCACTAAAATTTTTTATAATATTATTTTACATAGTTTCATGCGTTTTCTTTTCATGACTTTATTCTAAAAACAAATTAAACAAAAATTTGTACTTATAAGAATAATGTATTTTATAATTTTAAAATAATTCAGAATATTATGAGTTTCAGGTGTAGAAAAAAATGCCAATAAATACATTAGGATCTCTGTGCTATTACATTACGATCTCTGCACTATATATATGTATGTGTGTGTGTGTGTGTGTGTGTGTGTGTGTGTCTGTGTGTGTGTGTGTGTGTGTGTGTGTGTGTGTGTGTGTGTGTGTGTGTGTGTGTGTGTGTGTGTGTGTGTGTTAGATTCATTATAACCTTAATATAGACTAATGAAACATAATAATCCCATATATTCAAATACTTTTTTAAAAACTTTCATTTGTCCCAAGAAGTTGAAAAAAAATCCACCATTTGTATATAAGTAATTATTATACATTTGTCATGTTGATGTTTCTAGCTTAAAGTATTTAGACAGGAAATGATAATTCCTCAGCTGTTAGAGAAAATGGTTATTTCTATAAAAAAATCCAAAGATTCTCTGATAAATCCTTTAACACAACTAAAAAAGAAATGTTTCTTTGAAACTCCGGAAATCTGAATCATACCAAATGAAAATAGAAAAATTCTCATGAAAGAAAAATTGCACAAATACGAAGAAAGCGCTTTTGTAATGCCAAGATTAGCAATAATTGTCTCCAAATTTTAAGTATCATAGAAATCGTAATTTGGAGCTTGTAATTTTGTGCTTTGGTCAGATGGCGGAGACAACAAAAATTCATTTGTTTATTTCAGTTGCTTTAGAAACTGTGTTTGGTGGGAAAAAATATAGCGGATATCAACTGAGGAAATTAATTTTTAATTTAATTCGCACAAATATATGATATCTTAAGTAAAGATTAAACTTATCTATTTTGCTACTTTTTATGTTGATAGCTGTGATTCTAATTTTGTCTTATTGAAAACCCTCATCCTCATTCCAAATCATCTTCTAAAGTTTTTAATGTAGTTAACCGGTTCCAATATTCAGTGAAATAGAAATAAATAAAAAAAAAACTAATAGGGTCTCTTTCAAATTTGTTTCATCTACACGTATGAGAAATCTGAAATCCCAGATTTAATTATTTTCAGGACTTTATTTGTAATTATACATTTTATAAATATGAATATTAAGCTATAAAATATATTACCAATAGTAAATACAGTTTACTTGAGTGATGAAGTATTCGCTTTAAAATTCATCTCTTTATAAAAATTTGCAACTATTGCATTTGGATGAAATATATATTTATTGAATGCCAGAGATAGTAATTTTTTTAGCACACGGTATTTTAACTTTGTTATTTATGCTAAAAAGTATAATTGGATATATGACATTAGGGATAAAGATAAAATGATTTAAATAATGCCATTCTATTTTGATGTAGTTGTACACAGACTTTTCCCATGTTAATTTTAAATTCATATATTCGAAGTTCCTTTTTTTGTTTAGAAATTTCAGCTTTAATTCGAAATATATAACCATTTACGCAAGTCCAAAGCCCGCAATGAAATAAATTTAATTATACGTTAAGCAAAAGAATTACAATTTAGGGGAATTCCATTATTTTAAAAATGATTGCAAAAACACATTTGTTCCTATTTTAGATCCACAAAATTCCAGCATTCTTTATAATAATTAAAAATTATTTGTCTCGAGACTCTGTAACATCTGCATTAAAATCTATTTTGAATGAAGAAATATGGACGAATAAATTGTACAATATGATGCAAGGATTATCTAAGCTCCTAAGCAGCACTCTAAAAAACGAATAAAAGAATCACTAGAGAGAAAGCCGACTTGGATTATCAGATCCACGTGATGTTATTAATCAAGCAGACGCCATGGAAACGTGGCGGAACCTTTTTCTATTATTGTATTCGCTATTGCGAGTTCAAGTGCGGCGACGAGTTTATTATCGAACACGGGCAATTTCTTATCGCCAGATCAAAGACGTCAGAAATGTCTTTTTTCTTCCACTAAAACTAACTATTATTACGTCGGGAGCATGACAGGGTATTGGTTAGATGATAGAGAGGTTTTCTTCTTTTTCGTATAATACAGCTCAGATAAGGAGAGATTATTTTAATGAATAAAATAGTGAAGTGCTATTTCTGTCACCGGTTTGACATTTTATTTCATTTGGAAGGTCCTCTTTCGGGTACATTTTGTGAGTTAGAAGAAAGAATTAGAATAAGTTTTGTCTTTTATTCTATGAGTGGGAGAAATGAAAAATTAAATGCTTTTACTTTGAAAGATAACATTTATATGGTTCATTCAATTATTGGAAAATAGGATTAACCATAGAATGAAGGATTTTTTATTTCTTTTCAAAACAAAATTTGTCTGCTCTTAGTAACTACATGTAACTTGAGAAAATTCTGTTAAAATTTAAAACAAAAAACATTTCTCGATATTTAAAAGATATTAAAGGTACCAAACGGCTATATTATTAATTAAACAATATCTGAGTTACTTAGACTACAACATAACAATCCTGAAATAAAATAAATATTTTTTCCCATTCCTATTATTAGTTCATCTTCTCTTTATGTGTATCTTGCTCACATTTTCAGTCGTCAACAAAATTCTCTTTATTCGTCCATTGAAGTTCAAATGCATTTTTTAAAACTTGTTGTGGATAGCACTCGATGTTAATACAGTTTTTTTCTAATATTAATTGTTTAATTACATTAAAATTTTAATACATAAAAAACTTAAATTTTTAATACTTAAAATAGAGCTTTAGCATTTTGAAATGAAAATTGATGCGAACAGGCTCAATCTATAAATTCCAGGGATTTCAGTATTTTTTTCTTGGAGGTAAAGAATGTAAGTCCGATTCTTGCAAAAATCAATTATCTTCAGATAAGTTATTTATTTTAATTTTAATTATTTGCTAAAAAACAACGAAAATAAAAAATTTCTTTGATGACCTAAATAGAAATTGATATTATTTTTTATATTACTTATTTACCGACATATTTTTTACAATGCAAAGAAGAAGAAAAATATTTAAACAGTGTCTTTAATATTAGAGCTATTTATACAACAGACAACTTTGTATTTTTTCAATCTTCCGTATTAAATCTTATTCTACTACCACTTTATTCCTTATGTGTTGGTTTTTTCTACAAGAATCTATCAAAAAGTATTTAAAAGAGGATTTTCAAACACACATTGTTGCCATTTAGCACTGCTATTTGAAGTTTATAAATGGAAATAAAAATGTATAGATAAATTGGTATAAGAAGCACTGTAGAAATAAATATACAAAGTGAAATTATTTAGTAAATAAGTCAGGTAATAAAATTAAAGTACTGAATTAAAATTAAAAAAAAAAAAACTTTCATCCCTTGAAAATCTGAAGAATAGTGTACAAAAGATTTATATTATGACTTGAATATTAAAATATTTATATTATTTTATTGTTTTTTTAAGTTTTGCATATTTTATTAATCTGCTAAGTTTAATAATTTTTAAATGTTTCCAAAATTGTTTAAGATAATTTAAAATTTATAATTTCTATTTCTTTTTGTTTTAAAATTTTTTATTCAAAAATTAGTTTATTGTTAAAAAATAAATGCAAAACATTCCATTTTAAATGCTATAGTCTTATCGCTAGGTTTAGAAACATTTACTTCCGATTACCTAATATTCATATGTTTCCTTTTTTATTTAATTATTTTAATTTATAGATTTTAATTTGTATGTTTTTACAATTCTGAAATAATTAATGACATTCAAATCGTTTCATATCTATGAATAACCATTTACAATTTAAAGTGAAATATTAAAATTCTGTTTCATGATTTCCCATTGGTCTTTAAAACGCAGAGTATTCTGAAGTGTTCATTTAGAAAAGAAAAAAAATTGCAGTAGTAAAATAAGAAATGATATATATATATATTTTATTTAAAGATAAAAATTAAAGATTATTGTGATTAAATAATGAACTTTGAATTTTTGAGATTGACACACTAATATAAGTCATTTTGCAGCTTTACTAAAAGAAAGTTAAGCAAATTTACTTCGTATGTCTCTTTTTGAAGATATATTTCGCCTGCATAGAAATAACATCACATTCTTCCTTGGTAATTCTTTTTACTAAGTCCTCTCTTCATTAACACACATTTTTGCCCCAACATGAGAAAATATTGAATCAAGTAATGGCGAAATGAAAATAAATAAATAATAATCAGATTATGATTTATAAACCCATAAAAATGCTATATTCCATTAGTGTGTTTTAAGTTCTTGATATAAATATTTTCCAAATCAAATCTACTATAATTTAAAACAAAATATAGAAATGAATCGAAAATATTTGTCATATTCTTTATTATACATTTTAGATTAAATCTGATAAATTAATGAGAACGTTAACATTAACATAAGATTAAACGTTAAATTAAGATGTTAATATTTTTTTTCAATTTAATTATTTGTTGCTTGCAATTTTATAACTTATTGTAGAAAAAAATATATTTATCTTTTAAACCATTTTCAAGGCAATTTTAACACCCCACCCCTTTAAGTATGGGGCATTTGTGAAACTGTTAAAGGCGACATGAAATTTGTAGCGCACTATCCTCATTTTTTTTATCACAGTACATAATGCACGCAAAAGTGCATTATATATCCATGTGTGTTTTAAAGAAATTATAAACAGAGAAATCCCATAAATTTAAAATGGTATAACAGTTCTGCGAAATACACTCTATAACAAAAAATCGACGCACCAAGAAAGAGTTTTCTAATTGAGAGAAAAATTAGTGGATAGGAAAACAATGTACAGAATCGTAAATTATTAAAATCTCAGAAAATTAAATAATTTATTTCAGAGTTACTTTAACACATTCAATAAGTTGTTGACATGCTTCTAGTCTGGATACAAGCAGCCACATGGCGTGGCATAGACCAACAAAACTTCCGGGTGGTCTCTTGCTGTATTTCCGGTCATATTCGCTAAAATTATCCAAAGAGGTCATCAACATTCATTGGCAGATACAATCACATTCCCATCATGTTCCACACATGCTCGATGGAAGAGAGATCTGGCAGGCCAAGGAAGTGTTTGATAAGCTTGCATATAGTTCATAGCAACACGTGCCTTATGTGGTGCGGCATTGTCCTGCTGAAAAACCAACCGAGGGTACTGCAAAGGAAACGGTATCAAAACAGGCCTTAGGATGCACTGCTGTACAGTAACTGTACATCTAACGACGACCAAAGAGGTTCGGAAATCAAAGGAAATGGCACCCCAGACCATAATGCCTTGTTGAGGGCCGGTGTGGCGCACAATAAGGAAAGTAGGATCCCCCCGCTGCCTTGGGTTTCTCCAAACACGTCTTCGATTATCGTCAGCACACAGTTGGATGCGGGATTCATCGCTAAAGACTATACGTCCCCACTCGACATTATTCAAAACTGATCGAACCATGCACAACTGTAATTTGGCTTGGAAGTATGCGGTCGTGAGTGGCAGGTGGCGTAACAGTCGGCGTGAGAGTAGATTTCGCTGTCTCATCTGTCTATGAATGGCCATGGTGGACACTGGTGTTTGGGTTAAATTTCTGATGATTGATACAGATGAAGAAGGCGTTATGACAGCTGATCGGACAATAACTCTTTTGGAGCCCTAGGTCGACTGCTACCATCCTGACGCTGAACTCTGCCATTTTCCATCTATACTTGCCAGCAACTGTGAATCGTCGCATCGCTTCGACTCAATTGACGAGCCATTCTCCGATTTGTCCAACTGACATCTTTCAATCCAATGATACGACCTCTGTCAAACTCTGAAAATTGCTCTTAATGAGCACGAACCCTGCCCTGAGGCATTTTTTAGTTGTTGAAAATAATCTGAATCGCAATGAAACCCAAAGTTTTTACAACCGTTGAAGAACTGCTCCTTATATACATCTGCTGAAGGCGCAGTTCTGATGCCCTGGAGATTAAATTATTTCTTCATTGGACACCAAAATTTAATCATTTGCCTATCTGGTCAAAACATTCATTCATACGAAATTTCAAAGCAATGGGACGATTGCTTCTTGTTGCGTCAATTTTTTTGGTATAGAGTGTAGATACAATATTTGATTGCTTTGTAATAGCAGCGACTATTTGAATCGTTAATTTTACTACCCTTTTTTAGCCAAGATAGCATAGCTTGGTGATACGTCTTCGGAACCAGAGGATTACAGGTTAGAAACCCGATTATATGGTAGAACCAGCATGTAAGCAGATTTGGTGAATGCTAAATCCATTGGGATCGTACATCCTTCCGCTGCTGTGGGAGTTTTTTGAGGGTGTACAAACTCAGGGAGCGTCCTCATCATCTGGCTGGAATTCAAAATTACGAGGTCTGTGCCAAAACAGCCCAAGAATTGTTTTAAAATGGGCCAATAATCTATCTAAACTAAACCCCTTCATTCTTGAAGCAATTGCGTTAGCCGTATGAATAAATAATCAATTAGAGGGCGATATATTTCTATGTGTCCTATTATACTGATTAATCATTCTTATAAAGTCAAATACTGATGGATATTTAAATAAACACATCATAATAGTTTTAAATAATGTATATAAAATGGATTAATAACAATACGCGGTTACCTGAATGAGTTTCAAAATTGAATTAATTAGAATTTTGATTGATAAGCATTGCGAAAGCAATACATTTTGACTTCACAATTTAATGCAGTCGCTATATAATGGATCTAAGAAGCTATAATTGGAATTAAACTGGACCATAGAGTGTTTGAATTATCCGAAATATAACATTTGCTCGGCAAATGCATTATGTTTCGGGCAGCTCACTGAGTGCTATTGTACTGATAATCCCTTCAACTGACAATGAATAATCAATTAACAAAGCACTCTCCTAGCACTATAACAGAGTTTTACCGAATGTCTTTCTATTAAATTAAATATGTGTATTTATGTGAAAACCAACGAAATAATATAAATTCCATGCTTAAAAACAGGGCATCTCTGATGATAACACAAAACGAATTAATTATTCGATTTGATGAAATTATTAGTATTGTTTAGTTGTACATTTAATATATAAAACCTATTGCGTATATATATATATATATATATATAGAGAGAGAGAGAGAGAGAGAGAGAGAGAGAGAGAGAGAATATAGTCAAATTGCGTATATATTTTTAATGATAATAAAAGCACTAGGTAAAATGTAGAAATTAATAAAATTTCGGCTGAAAGCTAAAAAAATGAAATTAAAAGGTTTGTCTTGAAAATTTTTATTTATTATTGTTTAGCAAGCAATTTAATACCTTTGCGAATGTTTTGCTATCTTGGCGATGAAAATACGTCCGTAATCTAACTGTACTAATTATGAGGAAGACTAACAGAGTGTTAAAATAGACAATGTTGCGAAGGGGGAGGAATATCTTTGAAGAATAAAAATTATCTTTGCTATCTTTTTGATGACTTTATTTTTTATATTACAAAAACAAATTAAATTTTAAATTTAATTCAAAAGAACTTAAAATTGAATTTTTACTACCGTAGCCGAAAGGATGAACAACAAATTTTGGATATCTTTTAATTTTTCTCCAGGATGTCACAATATAGGACAGCATAACACCACATAAAATACATAAATACACTACCCAACATTTAATAATAGAAAATAGAGTTCGTAACTAAACAGTCAACACATCATACTGGCGACTAGAACAGATTCTTGCTTTTTCGTCCATCGACTCTTTTTCGTAGCTAATCTTTTCCACAGTTCCTTTCGGCTACCACACCATCTGGCGGTCAAATGTAATACGATCCTTCCATGGAGGTTGACAAATATTAGGCCCTCACGTCTTTACGATGATAATGTGAAACATATATTATTTTTAACTATTTTCTTTAACATATACATATTTATTTTTACATAAACATATATTATTTTTTAACTACTATCTTTAGATCTAATTTCCCTCAATCCCCCCCCTAAAAATTGTTGCATTGGCAAAAAATCTAAAAATTAAGACACTACTTATATAGGAATTAGATTAATATAGAATTGAAAACAATAAAAAGAGAGCATTTCTATCGAGGATTCACAAGCTTATAACATTTCAAATCTATAATCCATCATGAATTGAAAAAACGATTTTTAATTTTCCTTTTTAGGAACAAATGATAATAATGGTTGAATAAATGGGCTTAAAAGTTGAATAACAGTGAATAAATGTACTTAAAATATATTTGATAACAATTTCGATAGTTCAGCAGATGCAAGATTTACTGTATGTACTTTAAGCGTTACTATGCATTATAAAGGTGCATTCAGGTAAAATAGTTTATTAAAATGAAAGACCTGGAAATCTATCCGTTTTAAAGCTTTCTTAAATATTTTAAAATTTGAATTAATAAAAGGTGACAAGTTGTTAAAATAGTTGTATTAATAATACTTAATAAATAAAATAATTAATAAATTCAGATAATAAAAGTTGAATTATTCCATCATAATTCAGCACTTAATAAAACACGTGAAATATGTTATTAATTAAATCATCATTTATTAGAAAGTTCGATAAAGAGTATTAATTTCTATTATAACCATGCTAAACAAAAGAATATAAATTAGTAAGACACTGTTCCAAATGAAAGTAAAAAGTCAAACCATTGATAGAAATGTCTCTTTACTATGATTTATCAAAATGGTCTTAGTTCCAAAAAAAATCTTTCTGTCAACGATAGTACCCCTTCGTGTTCATTATCTGATAATAGTCAGTTTCAGGAAAAGAAAAAAAGAACTTTCCTTAAATTTTTGATCGGCCGATAAGAAATTGGTCTCGTTTGGTAATATAGTCGTCGGAATGAAACAGTAATAGTTATAATAAAAGTAAAAAGTTCCGCTCAGTTACCATGTGTCTATTTGATTAATAATGTAGAATATATCTGATAATTTATGTCTCTATTCCAATGTTTTGGATTTTCTTTGTATAATTATTGTTCATACTACGTAATTCACTTATTCATATATTTCAATAAAAGGATACATTTAATATCAAAAACGAAATATTCATAATACTCATAACTTTCTTTTATTATAGTTGTATAGTACTATACATTTATTAATAAAGTATTATTTAATTATATTAAAATGCTATATATTTAGATGTATATTATATATTATTAATAAACATCTTTTATTATTATTTTATTATAATTATCATAAATTCATGTTTATAATCTAATAATGTGAGCATTTTCGTAATTACATAACCTTTCATAATGACATGAATACATAAAGAAATGTATATTGAAATATATATACAATGAAAAATGAAATACTCTTTTAATATTCTTCTGTTTAATATTTTTAACCGAATATTTTTGTTCTTAAATGTATAGCTTAAATAATTTTCAGCAACTTATTGCTTAGTAATATTATTATGATATGGGATAGTATAAATCTGTATATAATCGAAACTAGCCCGGAACGTTTCCCGCAAAGTCTTAATAAAAATAAATTAATTAATTTCATAAAAACATAAACAGAGAAATATATGTTTAGTACATAAAATACTCCTACACAAATTAAAATCTTACATCCATTTTTAAAGTTATGTTGGAATAATTATTTTTAAGAACGGAGCAATTTAAAAATATAAGTTATTTATAATATATAAAAATTACAACGTATTGAAATTTCATGTATTTGTAATAAAATAATACCAAAAGACTGGATTCTCCACAGATGAGAAACACAATATTTAGCCTTCCAAAAATAATTATGGATTAAAGTGATTTAAAAAACAATTCTTCAACTGTTCTTAATCTTTAAAATTTTAATTTTTTGAAACAAACTGGCCATAAGCAATTATTGATTCCAAAGAGCAACCATCTTTGACAAGATAATGAATTTTCACGGATTTTTATTATATATAGGAACTTTATTTGTAAAACGTCACCAACAATAGCTGATTTAGAGTTAATAGGTGGTATTTTATTATTTTTTGTATGCAAATGGGTAAAACTAGTGAATTCCCAGAGAGAGGGTAAAATTATTGTATTATAAAAGGATTACGGTTTCACTTCATCGACATCTGTCTCTACTGAACCAATCCTCTTTTACTCCAGTGTCCTACATAGTTATTCCATATGTAAGAACATATTTTTTGAAGGTTAGTCAGGAAAAAATTTCACATGTAGGAAGTTCCAATTTCTTCATAAGAGAGAAAAGAACTTTTTGTTTCAGTATCAGGAAACGAGAAATCATATCATTATTATATCCTGTTCATGCATGCTCAATATTTCTTCAAGAAAGAAAGTCCATCTTCATATAGTCATATTATATTGTCTTATTAACATAGTCTTATTATTGTCTTATTAACATTATATTGTCTTATTCACATAGTCCTATTATATTGGCTGCTACTAGTCTTTTTATCCGTATTATTGCCCCAAA
>JAOUZG010035355.1:412691-467907 GCA_026289955.1 Argiope argentata
TTGGAATTACGGGTGATTACGGGTAAGTCAATATTGGAATTACGGGTAATTTAATATTCTCGGTGCACCATTGAAATAGCCGAGCGCGAAAATCCAAATTCCACTACAACTTCGGAAAAGCCGTGTTCCATCTATCGTGTACTGGCGATATATTCACGTTCCATATCACTTAAATCTCGATAACCTGTCATTGTAACAACAAGAATCGGTGTTATGGGATCGCTTAATGGTTGAATACTATCATTATTTGCATACGATCTGCTATATCAGTTTTTCTGACACTTCAGTGTATATGCACCTGAGCTATCAGAAATCGGACTCTCGTGACCATCTCAAACAGGAAGTGCGGCTGCAGAGGGTTTAGATGACGGTATATAATAAGATCGGGAATTTAAAACCGACCCTATTCAGGGACAAATACCTCATGACAAAGACAATTATGACGAAATGTAGTAATTTTTTTCAATTTTTTTAAAAAGATTTTTCAAATGCATTTCTTCTGTCATTTAATACATTTTTTCAGTATAGGATATTTTTAACCCCTTCCCATATATATGTCAAGAAACATGTCTTCATAATATATTCAAAACTTTATCTGAATTTTTCGATTCTTACTTTTAGCTCAATTTTATCTCTCTTTATGTATATATGTACTTATATATCTTGTTTAAACTTTCAATCGTTAATAAGGGATTGTGTCACTTGCGCTCAGTCTCCTTAACGCTAACTCATTAGAGGGTGTCATTTGCGCTCACATGGTAGGTTTACTGCAATTTAATCACCTTTGGCAGGAAAACTTGGCGTGCATCTAGAGGGGCTAAAGAGAATGCACGTTTCTCGCATTGATAAGATTAAGTGAGATAATTAAGGGTCCTTATCTTAAGGGGGGTTAGATTAAATTTAGATGAAAAAGGGAGAGCGAAAAAATATATAAATCTAGCTCAGGGATGCACAACCTTTTCAGGATGAGGAGCCATATATGAAAAGAGATCATGGCGAGGACTAAAAAAGCACATGATTGCTAAAAAATATTAAAAACGCGAAAACATTGGAGTTTTTTTTATGGCAATACGCATGTATTACAATTATTACTTATTTTATTCATGCACACATTTTTCAATAAATAAAGGAATAAAACACAAACATTATAGCTACGATTACCTAAACCTAAAAAAAGAGATTCCATCTAAAAAGGGTGCAAACTTGAAATAGAATAACAGAGAAAAACTTTTGGTAATTATACAGAGAACGCAGTTTAAATTTTGAGAAAAAAATTAATAATCGAAATTAGTAAAAATAATGAATTTATTTAAAGTTATTGATTTTATGTAAGGCTTAATATTAGTTGTAGCAATGCGTAGAACAGCAGAAAGGTTCTCATCTCATTCTTAATTTTAATTTGTTTAAATTCATTAGTGAGAAAATTTGCTCACAAATGTAAGAGCTTTTAAGAAAGTTGCACATGCAGCTGCATTTTTCTTTAAGCATAAAAATTCTTATAGCAAATCTTTATAAAATTCTAATATCGGTTTACCTTTGAACTGATTTTTGAAAAAAATCAGACTTCTGTAAATCAATTTAGGCTAACTGCATACTCTCATCCACTAGATTAACATCAACAGAAAATGAAGAAGAAAATTCATCAAATTTCGTTTGGTACTTTTCAAAATCTGAAAACCGATCATCAAATGCTTTATGAAAAATTTGAATTGGATCCTCATACTGCATTGCATGTGTGGAAATTTTTCACGTTCGCGAGCTTCTCCTATACGAAAATCGTACTCGCCGTTAGCCATGAAGGAAACAAACTGAAAAATTTCGTAATAAAAAGTAAATAAACTTAATGAACAACTGTTAATTATTTATTCTGATGTAGAATCGTTTTCTTTTCAGATTTTTATCCTTTTTCATTTGAAAAAAGTCTCATTTCATTTTAAATTAGTCCTATTTTATTAACAACATTCTCGGACCAACTTCAAAGGCTATGCGGGCCAATTTTGGCCCGCGGTGTATAGGTTGTGCATCCCTGATCTAGATAATAGAATAAACCGAACAGTAGAAAAATATTCTTTTTACAAGGACTTAAACAGCTGCCTTGCAACTCTTGCTAATATAACAAAATTGTTATAAAATTATTTAAAGCAATGATTAATAAAATTTTATTTGAAATTTTTTTAAATAGTACTAATAATAATTGAAAAATAATTCAATAATAATTGAGATATAGTATATTGAGAAATTTTAGTAATATAATAGAATCGAAAAAAACTAAGCATGTGTAGACTTGAAGAAATAAAATGCTTTTAGGTAATATGAATATTTTTTCATGCATTGGTTACTCTTTCTTACTTTTTTGCATATATTAATCTTTCTACTTGCCATCAATGGTTAAAATTGTATTTAAGTTGCAGTGTGAAAAAGAATATTTTGTGTATTTTAAAAACTGTTGAATTGAAATAATTTATTTGATTTGTGTTATATATTTGAATAATAGCATTTTCTTAATAAGCCATTTATATGTACTTACAATTTTTTTTATTGATACATTGAATAACTACTTTACAATGTTGAAGTATTTCAAAGAAATTTTTAAAACGAACATGTCTAATGCTACATTTTATCTAATTATCTTAAAGATGATGAAACTAAAAGCAAAACGCATTTCCTTCATATTTATTACTAACACTTATTTGCTATCACATTTGATAAGATATTATGCTTCAAAGATTCTAAATTATTAGGAATGAAATTATAATATTTATTTACTTGTAAATTATAAATTTAAGCAGCAGCTATGCTTTTAAAAAATCTATCTTAAAATATCGAATATTTCAGTTGGGGAAAAGACTCCTTATATAGAGAACATCAAATAAATTGAATAATTATATAACAATTTATGTAATTTGAATAAAATTGTCTTCAACGGAAAATGAAAATAAGTTTGTTTTCTCTCATATAAATGTAAGGCAAGCAAATGCCCAAATTACCATCAATATTTGAAATTTTTAAAAATGAAAATAAAATAATTACATTTTTAGCCTTTCCTAAGAACTACTTAATTTGTTTGAATATTATACTATGCCAAACTATAATTTATACTAAATATGGAACAATCTTAATATCTACCCTGATTGTGATATAGTCAAAAATAATTAAATAATCTTTTAAAAATTGTCACTAAAAACTAATATTAAATTTTAGAATAACAAAACTATAAAATAACTGTTATTTTGTCAAATATTTGAAATATAGCTGGAAGGAAATTGAAATAATGTTTGAAAACTGGTCTTTTAAAACTATAGGTGTATAAAATTTTTATTATAATAATTATAGATAAAAAAGTGTGAAATTTTTTAAATCTCCATAGCTTTCATGTCATTTTATGTTTTTAAAATCGCTAGTACTCAAGTTTTATGCCATTTTAGTAGAAATAAAATTATATTATTTATTTAAATCAGATTCATTAAATCAGTTCAATGGGACAAAATGGGTTTTGATTTTCTAGTTCCTATCAACATACAAAATCTAAACTAAAGTTTGATATTTTATGAATTGTAGCATTTCTTTTTTTATTCCTTTATTTCTCAAGATATAAAAGCACACATATTGTTTGGTGTCTTTTTATATTAATTATAATTTTTTTCTTTAGTTTTTTTTCCAACTCCAATTAATGATAATGATTACAAATGCTATCTGAGAGTATGGATAGATCTCTTGATCTGAACATCAAATTCAGAAAATAATTTAAATTCTTATTTAAGCCCCTTTGGGGGAGCCTCCTTCCACCCCTCAAAAAAGAATAACCTAACATTATTAATTTCAAGCTGTTTAAATTCTATTTCTGCTTCGCTAAAGCCTATAACATATTCATAGCCTTTTCAATAAATTATTTTTTAAAATATCTTGGAATTGTATTAATTAAAGGACATAAAAATTTGTTCCAAATTAATTCCTTCGACACCTATTCAGAATTGCATTGTAACACTTATTAATAACTCTTGGGCATATGTGATAGGGTTTATGTGATATAAGGACTGACTTTTTGAATTAATCAGCAAAGATTTATCAAATATCCACTGATAAAGTTAATTCATTTCTTAGTTTAGATATAAGTCTTGGTATTTAAGACCAGGGATAATGATTTCCCGCTCTCTTTTGTACACTTAGCTTTCGTGAATTCCGTAATGTCGTTCTGTGTTGTGCACGTCGCCTTCGCTAGTAAATAATGCCTGCTTCCGTGATGGAATAAAAAGAACTAAAAATTCAACCTGTATTCTCCATGATTTCGGTCACGACTCTGCTATTTATTCTGAGCAAATCATTTAAATGTGTTTTTCATTATATATATATATATATATATATATAATAATTTTTGCTCCATTGCCTGCCTTTTTTAATGAAATTTTGTGATTGGAAGTATGTCTGGAAGCAGAATTTAAAAAAGAAAAACTTATTCCTAAGTGCAACGATGTAATGCTTTTTAGAAAAAAAAGTGACTTCAGAAACTTTTCTGTCATAGCTATAAAATTAGTCTTATCTTACGTCTTAATATTCAAACATTTGCTATTGTAATTTCACTTTCGGTTACAATAAAGGTTAAATTTACATGAATCTATACTTTTGGCAAGAAATTCAGAGATGAAAAAAGAAGGATAAAAAAGGAAGGAGTAAAATATAAAGTAGCATATTTAATTTCTAGCTTTCTTTCATGCTTAGATCTAGGATAGATTTACTATTGGTATTAAATCCCTGCTGCTACCGCTTTTAAAAAAATTAGATAGAAATTTCCTACTTTATAACCTGCGAATAGAACTTTAGCACATGATGCTGTATCTGAGAATCAAGCGCTTTAATGTAGTATGTATAGATGCTGCATTTAGATATCGTTTGTGGTACATTAGATTATGTATAGTTAAATCTGACAGTAAATGAGCTAGGAAATGAAGTAATGTATTTCAGATTTGAAGGAATTTCAGTAATTATGAACACTTTCGATTTGAAAATATGCTTTTCTCCCCTTGAGATTTAACCAGCAGCTGTTTTTTTTTTAAATTTGAAATATGATTCTTATAATTTATTATAGCCGAAGCGCTTATTATTTTGCAAAGAAATATAACTTATTTGAACAACTTTAACGTAAAAAAATATATTAGCTCATTTCAATTATCAATTTGTAGAATATATGTACATAAAAGCATACATACATACTGAAAGAACTAAACATTATTGATATCCATTTAGATTTGAATAAAAACACTTTTTATGTTGTTTTTTTTTTCATTTTGTTAAATAAAATTAAACTTTAAGACATAAGAAGATAAAATCCTCCTAAAACTAAAAAAATATAGTTCACTTTGATAGATTAAATTTGTATTACGTGCATCAAAATTATAATTTTTATAAATGTCTTCAGTGTACTAAAATTATGAACATGTTCCTTTATAGCAAATTTTTAAAGCAAATTTCGCTCACTCTACTAATTACTTTTATCAATCGTTTGAAACGCGGTAACGGTCATTAGCATTTTTCCCACGGCAGCCTTTTAAAGTTATCAGAGATATGGAGTGTCATTCTCACTGTGACGATGATTGATTACCATATGACGCACATTGTAAAATCGCCAAATTTTACATACAAAGATAAAAGTTATAATGTGGTACCCTTTTTAAGTCTTGAGCGCAAATGACACCCTCTAATGAGTTTGCTCTAATGGGATTGAGCGCAAATGACACAGAACCATTAATAAAATACTTTATATTCGTCCACTCGAGTTCAAGTAATTTTTTAAGCCTGTAGTGGATGATATTTGATGTTAATACAGTTTTTAAAAATAGTTATTCATTAATATTTTATTAATTAACTAAAAAATAATTTTTTGACAAAAATCTTCATTTCTCCACCGCCAAAAAAGTAACGAATTCAATTTGTCTTTTCCCCATTCTAATGAGATCAGGATTAACAGGTTTTCGGCAGATTATTTCAAACGATTCTATTTATTTTCTTAATGTTTGATGCATTTAAAACTAAACATTGTTAATTAATCGATTTTTTGGATTAATTTTGCAGTAATTTCAAATTAAAATAATACAAAGAAAAAGATTTCTAATCTGTATTGTGTTACCCAAACTGGCGAGGAAAATTCACGCATTTTGTGCAATTTTATCAATTGGCGATAAATCCTCAATTGCTTTGAAAATTAAATTCTAATATAATTTGTGATGATTTATTTATATCAACTTTAATTATTATACTGGATAACCTGGTATGAAGAGAGTTGTATTTGCATCTCTTGGGCTGCGTGTTCGAACCCACCAGCCGAAGAGTCTTCGAGTGTGTTTTAGTGTTGTGTATGTTACATTTGTCATCCAAAGTCCTCTATGTCGAGAGTAATACCACTAGGGAGACTGGGTCAGAGGTGGTCGTTCTTTGTTCCAGATCTAAATTACGATCTGTTGATGGATTAATTAATTAAGTCCACTCCATAATAAATGTTTGTGACGTGTGTGAGTTTCTGGTCAAAGGTCCATACCCTCAGAAACACCCCCTTTTCCTTTGTAAAGCGTTACAATAACAACAATAATGATTTAATTTAAAGTAACGAAAATAACAAATTTCTTTCTTAACCTAAGTAGGAATTGATTTAAAAAAATGTTTTTTTTTATATTACTTGTTACATAATATGCTCACTCGCTATTAACCACTTCACATACACTGACGTCTCTGAGACGTGCATCGAATTATTGAACTATTAATTTTAAACCTGCAATTAAGCGAAAGTATTCAGTAATTTAAAATGCCAGAATAACTTAGAAACATTAAAATATCTTAAAACTAGGAACATTATTTTAGGAATTAAAATAACAATGAATGTTCAAGATTGGATGTATCACCTAGTTCGGAAGTTAAATAAATTCGTATTTCAAGTGGTTAATATGGATATCCAGATACATTGTTAGCTAGTCACAAATTTACTTTTAGTAGAATCACATATTCTTCTGTATAATTGTCTTCATTTTGATGAACTTTAGTATTGAATTATATATAGATGAACAACAGGAATTGCAAAAAAAGTTTCATTAGGTAAAAGATCGAGAAATTTAAACAAAAATAAAAATTTATATGATCTGTTATCTTTTTGTTTTTATGTTATCTTTCTTTTTTATCTATTAGTTCGGAAACTTTTTTTAAAGAAAATAATATTTTAGCCCTTGTTTCATTTTCAGTTCTTCTCAGAGCATAAAAAACCGAAAGTTTGATACCGCATTCATTAAACCAATTGCACCTGTCACAGATCGTTTAAATGATTTCTATTTCTGTACGGATTTAAAAATAGGTATTTTCGAAAGAATAATGCTATGATTAGAATCGCAAATGATTTTTATAAATTCGTCTTTCCGTGACTGATTCAGATCGCTCAACATAACGCGATTCGACGTCACAACCGCTGGCACGTTACGATTAAAGCAGCCAAGAAAATGATATTTTCTTTTGCTATTTTTAGAACCACAACTCTATCTTCTCAAAAGGCAAATATGACGTCATCTGATTTGCAAAGTGAAAAATGTGAAGACAATTTCCAGGGTTGCAAATCTCAAGACTTTTTCATATTATGATGGTAATTGATTTACTGATTTTTTCCCCTTCTGTTGCATTGCTTTAGACTGAAATCAGGAATTTATTTTCTTTGAAATCTTTTTAAGATTTAACTAAATTTTCATCAGCTCTGGAAGTAGTCAAATTCTACATTCAAAGTGAAATTTTTTGTAAAAAATTAAATTTATACATTCAAGTTTATTCAGGAAATATCTCCAAGCCTGGAAAAATTCTCAAATTCTTTCTTTCTTAATTTTATAAAATGCTATAAGCTCCGTTCTGCGAAATTTTTAAGTTATTTACAAGTAAAAAGTACTTTCTAAATTCAGTTATATCCTTAACTCTTCTGCATCACAGATTAATCTGAATAATTTTTAAGTAGCATCAGAAAATTTAAACAGGAATTCAGAATGCTATTAGAAAACAGAAAATTCGAAAATGTTGTAATTTACGAATTTACCTTTTTTGAATTTCACCTTATCTCGCTAGCTTAATTCGCTAAATTACCTTTTTAAAAGCTTTCAAAATAACTTTAATTTTAAACTGTTGTCTTTTATCTCTGCATTTTAATTTTTGGAAATATTATTATTGGAATATATAGGAAACGGATAATATAATGTGAAATGAATAACTGCTTCACGAAAAATGCAAATCTTGGATTTCATTTAAATACTGGGCGTAACTATAGATAATAGGTTTGCGAACTTAATTTATCTTTTACCTTTTTCCTATTGTTCTGAAATAAAATAATACAATGTCGTCATGAAAGTAACAGAAATTTTGAGAAAATAATATATATATATAGAATATTATATATGAATAAAAGAAGGCAATTTCCTCACAAAACATTCCAATATATTATTTTTATTCTTGCACTCAACTAATGAAAAGTCTGTTGTTATGAATATAAAGGAAGAAGAAAATATATTTATGGACTTTTGACATAGAACATTCAAAAGGGCGATAACAAAACTAAATACATTTTTAAATTTTATTTAATAAGAAACTGAAACATTTGTACTAAATTTTGCATATATCAAAGATTTATCAACACTGTGAAAAATGAAACCAACTCAAAATACATGTCATCTAGTGTTTGGTGCAGAATGGTCAGATGAGACTTTTGCGCCATAAAGCCAAACCAAACCAAAGCAAATATCACAATTAAAAAAAAACATTACGGAGATCAAAATATAAATTGAAAAAAAATATTTTACATTAAGGTAGCAAAGTTTAAAGTGATTCCGTTAATTTTAACTAACAATTATATTTCATTAGAATAATAATTCTAACTAACAATTAGAATCAGTTGGAATAAAAGGGAATGAAACTTTCAGAACTCGTAAATTTCTTTTATTTAAAATGCCATACTAAGAAAAAGGTCTTTAATTTATGAGAGTGAATAATCATGTTTTGAAAAGTTAATAAAACAATGACTTTTTCGAATTATTTTATTAAATAGACATTCTTTCTTATAATGCCATTCATAATTATCCAAATATCCCAGAAAATGTAAAATAACTAGAAATGCGTATTTTAGACTGTTTTCAAAACACCTTGTGTGAATATCTTTGTAATATTGGGGAATTTATACTTATTGCATCAGAACTTACTCGTTTTGTACGTTTTGGAAAGTTTGTTCTGTTTCAAAACATTTTTTTTCAATAAAAAATTTTGTTTATGGAAATTGTATATAATTATGATAACTATTTAAAACCCAACTCCCCTAAAACGCAAGCAAACGCCTCACACTGACCGACTTGGAAGTTATGGGTAAATTTCCAAAACGTCCCAAACCACGTGGATGGCATTGAGAGGGTTAATACCTTCTATTTTTTATGATTTTTTTCTCCTGTGTTGAATATAAGGCAGATAGCGCCCCATGAACCGAATTGCCACTTTTAGTATAACGGTCATGTTACTCAGCTTCAAACCCACAAATTGCACCTAGGGCATTCCACATCTCTCAGACTTTGATTGATACAGCAAAAATTGATACAGACCAAATTAATACAGGAAAGTCAGGAAAAAAACCTTTATAAAAACAGAAATATTATGGATTATCAGAAGAAAATGTATGTGATTTACAAATTTGCTTCAAAACGAATAATTCCTAATAGTTGAATAAAAAAATATAAAGCTTCATTTTTTAAATAAAGGGCTCAATCTCAATTTAAATGAATTTTTACAACATTTAAAGTGCAAAAAAAATTTTTTTAGTGATAGGATGTGATAATATGATTTCCACCTAACTTCTAGAAATCTTAAATTATACTTAGCTACAGAAACAAACTTTTTCCTAATACTTTCCAAAATCATCGCTTTCAGCTGAATTTTTTTAAAATCAGCCCATTCCTCAGACTGATGTATAATGGTCGTCCATTGTGGTACGATCAACGTAATCCTACAATATATACATCAAGGTTAAACTAAATCGGCCTTAATTTTTTTTTTTAGATTTTAGTTTAGTAACAGTGCGAAAAATTGCCTTTATGTTAAACAACAATATTTAGAAAATTGGTTGAAATATTACATTTTTTGAGGTGACACAAACAGCATGAAATTTGTAAAAGAATGGACATTTTTAAAAAGGACCTTTAAATTTTTCGTAGGTTTCAGTTTCAGAATAATACTGAGAAATAAGCTTTTAGGTTCAAAAAGAATTTTTTTAAAATTCGGATTGCAATTCGACAATTTTTCAAGGTGCCGGAAACAGCTTAAAGTTAAAATTTGAAAAATTATAAACTTTGATAAAATATTTTTTATGGATTTTTCATTCATATAATGTTAAGAAAGATTATTTTAAATAAGTATTCGCATAAGTAAATTGGTTCAGAATTACTGTTTTCCTAACTATCGGACATTAAAACTCTAAATGCAAATTAATGAATGGTCACCCTTCTATGAAAGTACTATCACTGTTAATATAATTGTCTTTGTTAAGCTGTCATAGGTAATTTCAATCGACTCAACTATAACTTCTCATATTGGCAAAGGCTATTTTAATTAAAAGTTGCAATTTCAATAAACGTCAAAAAATTGCAGATACTTTAAAAGGTAGGCTTATATTTGTCAAAAGTTGTATTTATTCCTGAACAAAATTGAATAGTTTTTTAGCGCAAGTAATATTAACAACATTAATATTTCCTAATTAAGTCGACCACGATTCTTAATTAATGAAATTTTCATTGATTTTGTACGAAATTTAACTTTCTGATATTATTTTCAATTAATCATATTAATAGAAAAAGCTTTGTATAAATTATTTAAGTTTTGAATATTAATTTATTTATAAAATTGATAATGGAAAGTCATTTCCATGAGAGATTAAAGTTTTATAGAGTTCAAAAAATAGTCCATCATATGAATTAATGGCAAGTTTCAATATTTTTCTTAAATTCATTGATGGATCTTCCTTTTCGGATAAGAATAATTCAAAATTTGCGAATCTCAAAGGGAGAAATACAGGTTTTAAAGATTTCTCAAGTTGGGTGGTCTTACCTACGACCAAGAATAAGAACATTTGAAATTTTTCTTGAAAGAAGTTGTTTTCAAAACTTTTGGTTTTTCTTTCTCTTTACACAGAAAATAAAAATAATAAACTCTTTTCAAGCAGGAACGAAGATTCAGTTTTTTATAATTTATGCACCTTTTGAAAGGTAAATGTTAAAAAAAAATCATCAGTTGGGTGACCAAACAATCGTTGTCTCTCTTTCTTAACCTCTATTTTTTAATCATTAATTTTTTTAACAAAAATTGCAAAAGAAGGCAAAATTTCTTCACTGTTGTGAACAATCCTCTGTCTCGAGATATTCACATGATGATATTGCGCATGACTATAACCCTTTTAGAGGAAGGAAACGAAATCAATTCCATATTTGATTGAGGGACCGTTTATAAGAAAAAAAATCGTGAAGTGAATTAAATTTTAAAAACATTTTTTTGTTTTTGTTTGTGATGAATTGATTGTTTCATCACAATATCATCGATCAATTACTAAAAATAACAAACAACAAATTCAAATTGATTGTACTTTTACTTCAAGTATTGTATACACATAGATATTACAGAAACCATTATGAAAATTTCATCTATTCAGTTTATTGAAACGCGCTTGTTAATGGAGAACGATGCTTTATGCCACAATGAAACATGAAAATCCAGGTAGCAAAACACAGCCACAGTGAATATAAAATATAAGTGCATGGAAAAATGAAAAAAGTTTCAAAAGCAATTCTTTTTTTATCAACTGCTACAGTTCACTTTGGCTTTGAGAGGCATATCTATAGATCCACACTGTAAAGAAAGAATAAGCCAACTACTTCAGCTGTGCTTCTTGGGTGTTCATAATCCCAGATACAGGGTTCCAAATTCTTTAGAAATACCTGGATTTCAGCTCTTAACATATATATGGCTAAAGTCTGTTCATAAATGAAAACTTTAGAAGGAAAATTTAGATAATTGTTTGAGAAAGAAGAAAAGGTGAACTTTATTTTGTAAGTGTTTTGTATGGATTTAACAGCATAAAAACATCTTTATTACTAACTGAAGATCTAAATTGCAGACATTTTAAATTTCTTATAATGCATAAAGCATGCTAAATTTTTCTGGAATTTATGTATAAACTCTGCATTTTTAAGTGTCCTTTATTTTTGCCTCTTTAAATATCAAAATGCTTATTTTAATGGTATGTTACATGGCTTTGATAAACAGGTTTATTTTTTAAAAAATTTAATTATTGAGGCATGTTAAAAATATATTCGATGTAACAGCAACTATTGTATTTTTTTAAACCGCGTTTTTTGTACTTCAAATAAATAAAATGTTTTAAAGCAGCATTCTTTCAGTAATATATCTTGAATTTAATGTTAAATAAAACTGTTTATGAATTCCTAAACTATGAAGTTTGGCAAGCAAAAAATAATAATAACTATGTAGCCAGAAGGTGCCTTTGACTAAATCTTGAAAAGTATACGTTTTGAGGAATTTTATTTTCCATGAAAGGGAATATAAAAAAAGCTATTCTTGTAATCTGTCAAAAGCGGATTTAACAGAAACAGGTAAAAAATCTCAAAAGAGTTTCTAAAAAACTATAGTTTTATAGCAAAATATTTTAATAAATAATAGCATATACATTCGTTAAAATTTTCACATACAAAAAATAAGACTGAATTTATTTTTTAATCCGTCAAATTTTTATGTTTTTACAAATGCTGGATGATGGTAGCATTTTAAATACTTCTGGTTTCAGACTTAAAATCTTGTTAACCCAATATTCATTCATTTTCAAAAAAGGTAGAAAAAAAGCATTCAGAAAATGTTAAAATATATTAGAGAATATTATATAGGCAGCAAAAAACATTTCAATAATTGTTATTCAGAATGGTAATTTTACAAAAATATTAACATTTTCATTGGCCCTTCTCAATAAAAAGTAAGCAAAAAAAAAAGAAGAAAGAGCTGAATAAATATCCAGATGTTCTGAGAGAAAAGTGTGTGAATTCCATTTTATATATACTGTAATCAAATTTTTACTGAAATATGCTCATAAACAACCATATTTAATTTTATAAAATACTTAGAGTGAAGTCCTACTAGAATTTCTGACCCGCCCGTAGGCACAATGAATAAACCATAAAACAATAACCAAACTGTCACAACAACAAACTGGCAGGAACTGTGGTTGAGGCTTAAGAGCCGTCACCGGTCATAGTACAACACTTCCTGTAGGAAGTATGTCTCTTCATTGATGGGAGAAGCCAGACTCCACTTAGTAGCGAGATTCGATCACCCTGCTGGAAGCATCTCATCCTCATTTCGAGATACCAATCTCCCGGGGGGGGGAACAAGTAGGAAGTTTATATCGACTACAAAAACTGTAAAATTTTAACACTACTACATTTTAAAGTTGAAGGTTGATTATCAATACCCATTCAAAAATATCTTATATCATGGAGAAACATTTACAGTATTATAGTTAATAGTGCGAAATATTGATTAATACTATATAATATAGCACAATATTGTAGAACAGGCTGTTCTACCTAGGTAAAAGAAAAAGATTTTAAAATTGTTTCCAAATCTATCCGTCCTATCTTATTACAGTGAGATATGAGTAGAAACTTATTTGTTTTCATAATTTAATTTTACTTTGGATGAAAGATTTATATAAATATATATTTATAAATATATATATATATATATATATATATATATATATATATATAATTGATATATTGATATTTGTTTTAAAAATCAAGCATTAGTATAGTAAATTTAATTAACTAATTTTTAAAGTTTTATAATTTTTGAAAATCGAAATGTTTATCAGATAATTATATAAATATAGAAGCAGAAATACATTCTAAACTTCTTATGAAATTAATGAAAAACAAGGGCCATTTTTTTACACCGTGTAAATGAGGGAACACCAAACATTTTATGAATTTTGTACACTTTATATAATTCCTCAATTCGTCAATATTTTATGATTTTGCGAAATGAATTTAAAAAATGATTTTAATTCAATTATTTGATCCAATAATTTTTGTAAAAATCAAATATTGAATTGCAAATTAAATATTAAAAAGATTAAAATGAAATCTGCTATTCATATCTCAATGTATCATCTTCGAACATAATTTTTTGAACTGCTAAATACCATGTGCCCATGCAAGTTAAATTATGTTTTTATTCATTTTAATGGTTTCATTAAATGAGTCAATTTATTACTGCAAACTATCCAAAAAACTTTGCCTTGCAGTTATTATTTTAAAAAATATATATCACATTTCCTATTTATTTCACTTCATATAACCACATGCTCAAAATGACATTAATCTAGATTTTATTTATAAACTATTTTTAATCAGCTTTTTCGTAAATTCAATGGGAACACTTTATTAAAATCTGATTTTTTTTAATGCTCGTGCAGGTAATAAAATTTTTATTTTTTGTCAACGGATTTTTTTTTATTTTTAGCCTAACGATTTTTTTTGACACCACAAACCTCTTTCCCAAAATAACAAAATGTTCTGACCTGATAAAAAATGTTTTCAGTATAGTTTATTGCTTATGCTTCATCCAATTGTAAAACACTTACACGTTTTCTTTAGAAGGAAGTTTTACATTTTTCTCTCAAAGTCAAGATATTTATTCTTTATAGTACATTTCCAGATGCCCATAATCTGGCATTTGAATATGCCAGCCATATCGATGTAGTCAAAATATCTCCGAGAATATGCGGCTACAAAATGACATATTTGCTTAACCTCTTGTCAGTTAAATGTCGCTTAGAGGACATGACATTTGAATTATACAACAGCAGTGAGAAATTTCAGGTAATCAAACAATTTGTCTAACTACATAAACATTACATCAGACATTTAGTTTGTAGTTGTAAATAAGGCAATTGCAAACAATAGGAAATGGGAGAATTTGTTTTTAAATTCAAATTTTAAAGGTAAAAGAAGTGGGAAAAGTTTAAAAAAAGGAAGTAAAAGAATACAAAATGAGGAAAATATTTTATAATTTTTTACAGTTTTCAAGCCATTTTATATAAAAAAATATTAATATTTTAGTTTATTACTATTTTATTTATTAAATCATATATTTTATATTATTACATAATAGAACATGGATAGCTATAAAAACTACATAAAGAGAAATGATGCATCAAACTATTAATCCTAATGGTAAAACCAAATTAACCCTGTTGCCTTACTAGTATATCATATAAACCCTATCTTAAGGCATAAAATCAATCGCGAAATTATTTTACTAACCACAAATTTAATGAAGAAAATCTTTGACGACCAATATTTGTTCAAAATACTAAGAATATTTTTGATGAACTATAAATATTAAAGCAAAATTTAACGTATTTGACTATTAATTAAATATTTAACCCTTATGTTAAAAAGTAAATGGTAAGAACAGTAACTATTTGAGCAGTATTCTCCAACTTGTCACAAAATTAAATATTTAGATAATGTAAAAATCAACAAAGATCAACAAAGATAAAATATCAATTTATACTTTTTGAAATTTAAACTGTCAAAACTAATTTTGAACATTAATTTGGATCAATAACAGTTTTTCGTATTTGCAATAATTTTAGTACGATATTTTAAAATCCCAAAACTTAAAAGATGTATTTCAACTTTCAGTGATTCATAAACAATTTCTATAACATGGAATGGAACATGGAACTATTCTATAACACGGAACATTTCTATAACAAACAATTTCTATATTATGAGTATATTTCATAGCTGAAATATACTCATAATATTTTTCATTAAAAAAGGAAAAATTGCTCTATAAATATTGGAAAGAGGATTTCTTATCCTTTTCATTTTGACATTTCAAAGTTTTCTATTGTGATGTTCGATTTCCTTTGCCACACTTTTTCAATAGCTTACAGTGAAGAGCGTTATTCCCTTGTTTCCTTCAGTTATGAAATTCTTCCGGTTCACTTTTGCTGAAGAGAATTTTATATTTTGCTGAAAAATGAAGTAAAGAAGTACTTATAAGCAAACAATTGTGGTATCTTAAAAGTATATGTAACATGATATATGTTTGAATAGTGATAAAGGGCATACAAATTTATACGACAATAACAGAATTTTTTAACAATAACTCAGCTTAAAATTGTTTGCAACAATACTGAGAAAAACTAGTTGAACTCCTATTTGAAGGAAAAACGAAAAAAATTTCAGCATAACTTTTAAATACTTATGATATTTGGCATAAATTAAAATAACAATTAATAAATATGTTAGATTGATATAGCTGTATCGTAGATAAGATCCCTCTTTGCTCTTATTTAAGTATAAAAATCTATCGTTTTTTTTTTCTTTTTACGAGATTTAACACCATAGAATATTAATTTTTATTTTATATTAACATTTATTGAAATTATTTTCATTTCTTTAAATCACTCCGAATGAGCTTATACTACTTTTTTAAAGATAAAATTGAATCGTATTGATACTATGCGCCTTAAAAATATGCTCTCACATGATAACTTGAAATTTGCAAAAGTAGATTTCCATTTACTATGAATTGTTTGAATCATCGTTCTTTTCATTTCCTACGCTTTTGCAATAAATAATAAGCATAATAAATGTATATATTTTTTATATTTTTATATAACAACCCGGACAAAAATATGAGCTATTTTCAGTTCTACTGAAAGATTTAAAAAAAGAAACTTAACAACTACGAAAAATATGTATTTAAGGAATGCACATTCCTGAATTTTCTATATAAAAATAATTCACTTTCAAAGAAACTATGTTGCTTATTTTCTGAATCCTTGGCATCTCTAAAACAAAAATAGAACTCTGATGTCGGAGAAAATAATACAAATAAACATCACTAAAACTGCTTTTCTATTTTTTTTATTTTTAAAATGAGTTAAGTGAAAGAAAATAACAAGAAAAACAAAATAAAAATTAGTTATAAATATCAGTCGACGGAAGAAAAGAAACTCCCCTATTCAGCCAATTTGTTTTTGGGTCTTACTTCTAGAGTAATTGAAGCACATGGCCGTCCGCATGATTAAGACTCAAAAAGCGTAGAATCGCCTTACTTTTCTTCCTCTCAATTGCTAACGATTCCGATTGGAGAATCTCCATCTTCTTTTGCTTATTCTCCAACAATCTCCGCGCTTTTCGTCTGTGCTTTTTATTGCTTTTGTTTTTATTAAGTTATCCCCCCTCCTCTCCTTTATAGCAACGTGTTTACATGCAATCCTTTTGTTTCACTTGCATCTTTCGACTAACTATTTTTCGCAAAATTGTTAACAAATTCGACATTCTTCCTGGCAACCAAACCCTTCTCCTCCCTCACAAACACACGTGGCTTAATTCAATTTTCTTCCGTATTCGCGTTACTTTCTTTTTCTTTATTTCCGATGGCAAAGCCGGCTTGTTTTTAAAGGATGTGCCCCTCATTAAAAGCAAGCGGAAATGAAAGAAGACAACACCGTTGTGTGACGGCTGTATCGAAGCACAAAGGGGTTTCGTTCCTCTCGTCACCGACTTCGTTTTTAGCTACTTCAAGTGCCCACCCGAGAATTGCGGGAAATGTTGACGATGGAACGGGAGGGAGAAAGAAGACGCGTGAAGTCTTCTCCGATTCCGTGAGAATAAAATGAAAAGTAGTGCGTAGTTCTAAGCGGATTCCATGGGAATGTTTTCGAAGATTCTAATTACTGCCAAAGAAGTTCCCTCAAATTTCTCTGATGACGGCGATTTTAGATTGGGTAAAAATAGAATGAGGCATATTTTTATTCGTGTTGGTTGTAACATTACCTTTAATTCCTTCACTGTCTTTGAATAAATTAATCTCCTCATTCTATTCGCCTCATCGATCAATGAGGAGAACTTCTTACAAAATCACCACATATGCGGATTAATATCTATTGATTGATATCTATAGATATTATTAACAAACTAATATCCATTTATTGAATAATTTTTGAATATGCTTTCTTTAATTTAGCAAATTATAATAACAATAAATAAAGGAACATATCTTTTTTCGTGTTGGTTGTAACATTACATTTAATTCCCTAGCTGTTTTTGAATAAATTAACTTCCTCATTCTGTTCACCTCATCGATCAAGGATTAGAACTTCTTCCAAGATCACCACATATGGGGATTAATAGCTATTGATTGATATCTATAGATATTATTGACAAATTAGAATCTATTGATAAAACGACTTTTAAATAGGCTTTCTTTGATTTAGAAAATAATAATAATAATAATAATAATTTCTTTGAAAAAAATTTTTTTTTAATTTATTCTGTAAACAAATTGTTTCTTCAAATAATGAGTTAACGAATTGAAATTCATATATCCATTCAGAGTCCCAAATCTTATTTAAATTAAAGTGGTGATTTGCTTAACCTTGAATTTAAAACATTATTATATACAGGATTTTAAATGATCATTAATTTTACTATATTATTATGCATGAAAAAGATAAATTTTAAGTTCATTATATTATGAGGTGACCTTGAAAAAAGACGTTTGTCTTATGGATCTGTAAGCGAGAAGAATGCGGAGGTTAATTTATTCAATAACAATTAAATATAATGGTAAAATAAACAAAACGAATATAAATATGAAATGACTAAGTACATACTTTAAACATACTTTTTTATGCCTATATGTTCTTAGTAATAATTAAATATATTATGAAACGGATGCATAAGTTTTCTTTATAAATCACATCTTAATATCCATGTCCTATTTCATTTTAAATCTTTACATTTTATTATTCCGTAAAAAATTGGCAAACCTAAAAGAAAAAAAAATCGATGAGATTGCAATTATTCTACCGGTTTCACCTACGCTTATTTCTTTGAAAGTTAATATTGATCAATTTTGTTATCAATGATCCTCCACTATCAACTATCGAAAATATTCGAATTAAAAATAAAAACTTTATCATTTTATTTAACAGTTTCTGTGAGGAAAAATCATTAAAAGGGGCTTCAAACAAACGTTATTAAATTAAAAGCATAATGCACCTGTATCTCTACTTTTTATTTCACATAAAACCTCAGTGGATGCGCTATCAAGTGTCATTTACTTCATCTTTCTATATTTAGGGGACATATTACGAGATAAATCTTCAACAGATCCGTCAATATCGATAGTACACCTCTTTTCAAGATTAAATCCGGCTGGTTTGCAAACATAACCAACCATTTAGAAAATTCTAATATTTTTGTGCAACCATAGTCATAAGCTACTTTTTTTTGTACTATACATGTGTTTTTCCTCAAAATTGATTGCCATGATTACATTAATACCATTAATGTGGTCAAGAAATTCAGTAAGCTTAAATAAGATTAATACCCTCGTATCTGCCATCTTTAGTCAACTACAACGCATCACAATAAAATGTAATGAAATGTCGTTACAATAATGTAAGCAAAATTGAACAAAAATATTATTTTAATTCACACTTTCACTATATTCTAGAGCTTGCTGATTAATTAACAATATAACGAATGACGAAATTATCAAGATGGCGATGAAATGTTACAAACTATCACTCATTCAAATTGAGGAGTTTGTTTAAGTTTTATGGAGCATCATCACTCTAAATAGCGAGTAAAATTCTAGAGGAACATTGATGACGCATCTAGGAGCATTTTAAAGAAAACAGACTTCTAGAAATTAAAAAGATGTTTGCGGTTTGATCGAAGTTTTTACCCTCATTAAATGTACTGCAAAATAGAATTTTGTAGAAAAAAAATAATTACCAGAAGATTTATCGAACAAATATTCTTCATTTTTTAAGTAAAATTTAAGTTAATTAAGATCAAGATATATATTTTTTAAAACTGAATGGTTGCCCAAGAAAGTAAATAACTACAATTTTCATATTATTCATAGTATAATTTGTGAAATTAAATTAGCAAGATAGAATATTTTCATGAGGGTTTAAATATGCGTTTGGTGAGTATAAAAAAAACAGTTACTATTAATAAATATTTAAATTTTTTTACAAAAGCTTATATAAACTAAAAAGAGCGCTTCAAATACTTTCAAACATATTTATCCCGTATCATTGCAAAGAAAATAGAAACATATAATTTCTTAAATGAAAAATTCTTTGATAGTATTAAACTATTCCACCTATTTACCTAAAATACAGAAGCTCTGGAGAAATACAGAATTTTTTCAGACTCTGGTAAAATGCTGTATTGAACCAACATTTCTTAACTCATACAAGACAATATTGCAGGGTTATTTTACGGTATATCCGGCCTATTAAAAATCTTTAATGGAAAAAGTAATGAACTTAGGATTTTATCGATAATAATTTCGAATACCGATAATAACTTCAACGTACTACATAACGGAATCCGCTTCTCTTCCAGTCCAAATATAATGTTTTGATGTTGATACCAAACCGAAGGGGATACCTTCACCGGAGGGATATCTACACCAAATACCTTGAGAGGATACCTACACCAAATACCTTGAGGGGATACCTACACCGAGGCTGGTTTTCATATTTATCTTTTGAGCTGAACGTGAGTTTATCCGTTGTAACGTTTGTCTATTTACCTCGAATAATAATTGGCATTCGAGAGGAAGTCAAACTCCGGTTCGCGATATTGCGATCATCTTCGCTAGCGGGTCATTGTGTCTGGTCATTTGTTGCACCCAGATAAAGGATATGATATATGTTTTACGTCGTTTCAAAGAAATATAGCATATCTTCAAAGGAGAAGAGCATCGAAACATCCAAACATTAAACTTTTTTTTCATTATGAATGGACTCCTCATATCTTCGAGGAACACTCAATCACCAGCAACCGTGGTCATTAAGTGTCAAAGTCAGGTGAATTTTTGCCTATGAAAGCGGTGAATTGAATATAATTTACATGTGTTCAGGACAGGTCAGCTGCAAAGATGGATAATCAACACACATTCCCAATACCGACTGGATATTACTGAGGAAGCATTGCTGAGTAACTATTGGTTGACAAGGAATTCAAATTCACCAATGAGAAATTCAGATGTGGAGATCTTGTGGAAATAAAATAGGGTATTTTTTTAAGAAGAGCAATGATAGTCATTTAAGGAGTAGTCGGAAAGACGTGTGTATTCGAAGATGTTCCTGATTTCGTGAAAAGTTCCAGGTGATTCGCGCTTCTGTGTTATAATGTATCGAGAGAAAAAATGAGTGGATATCAGGAGCTGCTTCTGGAGTAACAGGCTGTTAGCAGTTTTTTTGTGTACGTGTTTTTGTGTGTATTTGTTGATTCTCTTACTTGATAGAGGGATTATTTTAAGATTTATTTTCAACTGCTGAGTGAATTGTGAACATAATATTAATCTAGATTTTTAATGTTGTTTTTGTGTACATGTATAAGGATGTAAATAAAAGAACTGTTCGTTTCGCTGCTCCCTTATTTAATTGATCAGGAACAAGACATTGCATAGCTTTATTGCTTGAGTTGTGGCTCGTTTTAAAATGGTATGGGGGAATTGTCTATAGAAATATTTGTGGGTTTTTACGCTAAGATGCACCTACAAAAGATGATGAAATATTTAGTAGTTTTCAACTTTGGAGGTATACAATAATCTCAAAGATTCTAAAAGAATTCTTGAGATTATTGAATGCCTGCAAGAGCCTTTGAGATTATTGTATTGTAGATTATCGACTCGATCGATTGTATAAAAATAATGATTCGACAACAGAATATTTGTATGATTTCGATGTTTGATCTTTCTACTTATTTCAGAAACGCACGATACAGAGCTTCTTGAGTAAAATAAACATCCTAATCGACAAAAACTCTGAGAATTCTAAGCTCTACATAGCAAACTGAATTTGCTCACACTTTTAAAACACGTTTTTTCATAACATTCTTTTTTATCAAACAATCTTTGAAAAAGAAAAAAAAAGCCACCGGATATTCGAATTAATCTTTTTTTTCCTTTCCTTCTTTTTTCGGAGAATTTAATTTTTTTTCTTTCTTTTTTTCTGTCTTCTGAATGAATTTTTCTATTCCACATATTTTTTTCTAATTGAAAGTATTGTTTAATTTACGTAGGATCCTAAACATCCGTTGAATTTTGCATCTCATTTACCACATGAAGAATTTAACTCGTCGATATTAAGTATTTACATCCTTATATAAGGACTGGCAATCTCACGGATCTAATGTTTGCTTTTTTATCACCATAGTCTGGAGTTTTATATTTTTACAATCAAATATCGTATTTATTATCTTACAAAATCTTGGCATAAATGAATAGATAAATAAGGAATATAAAACAATAAAATATCAGAAATTGGAAAAATATTTACAAAACAATAATAGTTACGATTGATAAATACTTTTTCGGAAGTACCATATATTAAAAAGTCCATTTAATAACATATAGAAAATTAAATATGAATTTTCTATTTCAAATTCCTTTTATGGCAAGTAATTTTTTTCCAGCAATCAGTTTTGCATTTCATTATAATCTAAAAATGAATACGACCTATAGACCTAACCTGTAAATTCATCAGCCTTCTTTCTTTGATTCTTTTTCGAAAGACAGCACGCTTTTTTTGGAGTCTGTTCTTCTCATGTGATCAAAGAAATTTTCTTTCATTTAATGAGTCGTTTAAAGAAGTCGTTTGAAGAGAAGCAATTGATGAACTATAATAGAACTTTTGAAAATTTGTTTATTGATTTTTCTGCTAAGAATGAATTTCTCAACTTATTAAAAAGAACGACTTTTTATTCGGATTTTGTAACCAAATTGATTTTTTTTTCGGATTTCGAATAACCAAATTCTATTTTCATGTGATGAAAGATTTGTTGGTAGTAAAATCAATTTGCTTATTAATTTGAAAGATCTTCAGAATCAAGTAAAAAAATCACTTGATATTTTTATTTTTTCTAGCAAAATTGTAAACAGTTTGTCGATGTAATTGTTAATTCTTATCGTTACTTTATAAATTAATATTATTCCTAATTTTTTAGCATCCTAGCGTATTATTATTAGTTGCTAATATTGTCATATCGGTTTCAACTGAAATATTTAAGTAAAAGAATAATAACTGTAATTGATATTGATTCAATGTAATGGCAAACGTAGATTAGCATTTCGATTAACAAAGATATCACTATTGATATTAAAAACAAAGAATATTCTGTTAAACATTGATTTAATAATGATGTTTTCATGTCCCCTTAATATAATACTATAAAAATTAACCCTTGTATTAACATTATAAGTAAAAATGTATTGACACATTTAAATTGAACTCACAACGTTTAAATTACTTAATTTTCTTCTTTTTTGGCATTGAAATTTCTTTTATAAATCATCTTAAACTATTCGTTTTTATTTAAATATTTTATTAATTCTTTAATTTAATATTTATTAATTAAATATTTTATTTCATACGGCACTGAAGCTATGAAAAATTTAAATTTTTGTACTACAACAGCAATTTTAATCTCCACGGTATTTTTGTAACAATTAGCTTTGATCATCATCACCTTACTCAAACGCACTTATTATTTAATAATTTTATTTTCTAATCCGAATTTTCTGAACTCAATGCTTCAGAAGATAAATTCAGGAAATTCGAGTATTATTAAATCACGATGCATGACTCCGCTTTTCCAGTTCTTTCGAAGCAGAGGAGCTAATTGGAACTCTGGATTATCTACAAGTTGTTTTAGGTACGGAAGTCACCGACCTTTAAGCGCATGATTAATGAAAAATTCGTTAGTCAAATCTCTAATCTATATCGACTTTGGTTTCATGGAGGAGGGGGCTTGTGGTTCACTAATGAACAAGTCCTAGAATTAAGAGTGGATCATGGGTGCTTAAATCATTTTATTCCTTTTAATAAATGTTCCTCTTATAGTAAATGAAAGGCATATCAAAGAAATCACTAATTTTTCTCTGTTTCTTGGTTTCTTTGTTAGGTTTTGGTCACTCAAAGAAAAATACGTTTTAATTTTATTATTTCAAATCGTAGGAAAGCTATAAGACATTTAATCCAATAACATAATCTCTTGTGTTTTCATTCGTTATGAGACTATAAGTGCATAGTTATTTTTTAAATAACTTTTTATTTTTAAGTATATGCTAATTTTAAGAATATATTTTTATTTTTAAGTATATGCTAATTTTAAGAATATATTTTTATTTTTAAGTATATGCTAATTTTAAGAATATATTTTTATTTTTAAGTATATGCTAATTTTAAGAATATATTTTTATTTTTAAGTATATGTCTATTTTTAGTTTATATTTTTATTTTTAAATACAGAGTTATTTTTTGAATACTTATTTTATTTTTAAATACATGGTTATTTTTAGAATACCTTTTTATTTTACATACCGGGTTATTTAAAAAATATATTTTAATTTTTAAGTGCATGATTATTTTTTGAATATATTTTTATTTTATGCACATTAAATTTTGTCATAAGAAATTTCTTAAAATCTGTTGAATTTCATAAAATATGTTGTTGATTATACGTGTTTATACTATTTTTCTTTAAATCACCAATTGTTTTCGTATTACATGAATTATGTATTTAAAGAAAAAAAATATTTCAATCCTCAAATGGTTGCACTTAAAATCTTCAAAATCTCTTTATATTTTCTAAATCCTAGATCTAAGGAATTTTTTAATTAATAAAATACTTAATTATGGTCAGGAGAAGTAGGCAACATTTGCGTGTATTTAGGGATGCATTTATCAATACAATTTCTAGAAATAAAATTTATTATTTAAGCTTTCTCTAAAGTTTTAAAGCTCTATTCAAGAAAAAAATTAAATGCCTATGCGCATCAATATACGTATGAAGTTATTGAGAAAAATTTAAGGAGCAAAACATGTGAAATTGGACATATTTACTGTTTTATTTTTCTCAACTATTGGAGCAAAATGTATCATATTCAGTGTCCAGTCTGTTTATTAGTTATTATTATATAAACTTGAGAACTCTGAAATATAAAAGCTATATAAATTAATTTTGAAATAATATTTGGGCACCAAAAATATATTTATTAAATTTTGAACTCAGTGTGTTAGAAAGGAAAGATACAAATTGCATATTCCTCTCTATATTAGGCCATCTAAGGGATCTATACTAGGGTAAAAATACTGTAACCCCGGAAGTTTATGAATATTTAATCCATTACTATTTCTTAAATTTCTTATTTGTATAGGTACTGATGTGAATGATATGATGTTTACAAGAAAATGTCCTTTTTTCTGAGACGTTATAAGGTATGAGACGGCATCATTGATGCAAAAAGATGAACTAACAGATTAAAAAAAGATTAGCTGACACCAACGCTACAGGATAATTTAAAAATAAAAATATATTTAATTTGACCGTATAATTTGATGACACAGAAATTAAATCTTGATTCCATGAAAATAAAAAAAAATTAATTGATGAAAAAAACATTTATTTGTTTATTTACACTGAATTTTCATTCCAATATTTAGCTTTCTTATTAATTGCAATAATATCTAAAATTCCATTTAATAATCATTGAACTTAAACTACAAAAATATTATAAATTAAATGCACATTCCACTGAAGGAAGGTTTGGATTGTATTAAATAAAGATCTTTGTTTTTATTTCTTATTTATCGATTTGAGTGGAAATCAAAGCAAGAATCTAAGCTTAAGACGTTTAATTATATTAAGGTAACTCATTTTACTAACGCTGTGAAATATTTCATTCAAATCAGGCCCCCTGTAAGGCTAGTAATTTAAACATTTTGAATCTCTCGAAGCATAAATAATTTATGAACATAATGAAGTTTGACTTAGATAATTCTTGTAATCCTGTTAATATTTTATGTAAATATTAATTATAAGATTAATTTGAAAATTTATGAGTTGTTATATTGATAAACTTTGCAGCAGAATTGATGCTTTAAACTAATTTTATAGTCAACAGTTCGCAAACTAGAAATAAAACTATTAATTACTTTAAAGTATCTCTATGATCAAACAATTTATTTTTTGAAATGAATGAGAGAATGTATATAAGGTTTACTATATAGCCTGCTAAGAAAATGCAGGCACAAAACTTATTTTATTGCCTGAGCAATAAATATTATATTTTTATTTTTATGCATGTTTTGTGAGTTGGATTTTCAAAATTTCCAAATAAATTTATTTATTTATACTAGCATATTTTTACAAATAATGTTTTCTGAAGTTAAGTGGAAAATATATGGGATGGAAATACTGTTTATTTTCTAGTTTATTTGCTTATGTAAATACGACGGTAAAATTTCCACCCGACAGATTTCATCAAAATCTGCAGTTAACATGAATTTCACAGATGTCAAATTTGTTATCGAAAATTCAGTCATATAAAAAATGATCTACATGATTTCCTTACTCACGTAGATCTCTGAAACTACAGAATCAATTAAAAAAAATTACAAAATTTATTTTAAAATTTTTAAAATTCTGAAATTGCGGTCATCTTGTGAATAAAAGTTGAGATTTCTAATGATAATTTGAAAATATGCCTCATTTGAGGTACAATTATATATCACTTCCTTTTCCTTAATCAAAAAATAATCTATATTAAATCTTTTTATAAAAAATCGGTTTATTTAATTATAATTATACTTTTAAAATCCTTTTCAAGATTTATCACTTTGAATAATTAATGATCTAAAAAGGGCGGGATGGCCTAGTTGGACTCGTTTTCCTTAGATTGCGGGTTCGAAGCTCACAGGCCAATAGATTCCCCGAGTGTATGGCGACTGGCACTCATTAAATCTGTTCGGGATAGCAAAGTCCTCCATGTCAAGAGTAATACCACTGGGGGTACTAGGTCAGAGGTGATCGTTCTCTTTTCCTGGTCTAAATTATGATCTGAGATGAATGAATGAATTTGCATTAACGAAGTCCGCTCCCTAAAAAGGGCTGTGACGTGCCAGTTGCTAAGTCGTTCTCTTGGCCCTAAATGGCGCTACTTGTAAAACAAAGAGATTTTTTCTTAGGCTTAAATCATCTGCTGATTGTATCAGCGGGAGCTTGTCCAAGGCAAGTACCATTAGTCACAACACAATAATAATCTAAAAAAAAAAACAAGTTTTATTTCAAAATTTCTTAAAATTTTTTAAAATAATTTCTAGCACATACGAAATCAAAAGAAAAATATTAAAAATCAATAAAAATTATTGTTGAGAAAATTCTCTCAAGGACAATGCAAAGATTCAGATAAAATGTAGACTTAATCGTCTAAGGAACGTATATTAAATACACACAAAACAAACTAGAAATACACGGCGGATTAACAATATTCAACCCACTGGCAATCCACGGTAATAACAAAGTTTTTGATAGAACGCATGTCAAAAAGAAAATACGTTCTCAGAATCAAACCCAACTATCTGAGTTGTTTGTCTCTGATATTGGTTCTAGTCTCTCCCATGACATCTCCTTACATACCGTCCCTCCAAAATGTGCGAGGCAAACACATAAGCTGCGTGGACGTTCCAGACAAGTGTGGAAATTTCTCCAACATTCCCTGGGAACAATTCATTTTTCAGCATCCACCGCACATTTTAGCATGTAACAAAAACGGTTAGTGACCATTTATGTCGCCAACAAACCTACATCAAAAAATTAGTCAAATATGGCGACCTTCTGTTGGAGTCAGTCTCTTTTCGCTGACGCAGTATTCCATTGCAAATATTATTTTATGTAAGTAAATTCTTTACAAATATTTACATCTAAATACACAATATTCATAACATTATCAAAACCTTTTTCAAACCCCCAGTATGCTAATCATATTGCTACTAATGATTAAAAGATTTTATCCTACGCCAGTAAATGTTTCTAGAACTTTTACAGTTCCTTTATGTAATCCCACTCAAATTTAAATTAATATCTTAAGTTAGATAAAATTTTACATTAAATATATTTTTACTTAAAACTCTCTGAAATGTGAAACTCAATATTTTCTCAAATCATTTATTTATCCAGAATGTTTAGTAAATTCTAATATATGATATTTACATATTTTGATAACAGAGTTCCAGTAAAAATCCTCAGTTATAAAAGATTTTAATTAATACTTATATGTACAATTTCATGAATAGATTAACGTATCTTTCATCACATACATCTTTAGTTATCAATGACTTTAATAAAAGCATTCATCCATGAATAAAATTGGAGTAAAACGATGAATAATCTCCCTTAATACAAAACTCTTATATATTCCTCTTCTAAGTAAAGATATTTAAGCAGATTTGAGATAAAATAAAATTTTACGGAATGTTATTTTAAATATAGTATTACAGAACAGATTTAAATTTTAAAACAATTATCGTATCGAGTTAGTTGCTTTAATTGTTTCATTATTTATTTGTTTTGTTATAAATTTTCATTTAAAAAAGTAACTTTTTTAAAAAAAATCGTAATGGCTTTTCAATGCTCGTAAGCTTTTAACATTTAACTTTTAACTTTTTGTTATGCTGAATTAAACAGCACAAAGAAAAAATATAGCTTTTTTTATACATTATATACCTTTAACCAACTTTTAATAGTATAAACGATAATTATTTTGCAAGGCATTACTTTAAAAGCTTCAGGAAATTCATAAAAGTAACGTTTTTATTCTATGGATGCCCTAAAAGCATTAAATTGCTTTCTAAAAGCATCACTTATGATGTTTTATGAAATATAAGAAATAATTTATGCAAATCGATGCATATAAATTGAGAAAGGGACATATCATTATTTCATAAGTTTCATTCTATTTATGATAAGTATAATTATCGTAAGTAAATAAAAAGGACACCATCCTTAACTTTAAACATTTTAAGAACATTTCAAATGTGAATATATTAAACTAATTTCTTCTTAATTATTTGTGAAATAAAAAAGGGAAAGTGAATAATTATTGTGAAAAGAAATTACACATTTATAAATTTAAAATGAGGCTTAAAAAACAGTCACAATATCTAAGATTATACGTTGAATTTGTATTTCTATATTCCAATGCAAAAGAATATCCATATTTTTTGATATGTTCTTAAGAAGATCTTAATATATTCTTCAGATTAGAATGAATCAAATAAACTTCGAAATATTTCCGTATTTAAAATAATATTCAAAGATTAGCTAATCATATTACTTAAACGCTGTTTATTTAGTCTTATTAGGAATCACATGAGGGCTGGGATGGCCTGGTTGGTAGAGCGTTAGACTGGTATTCCTTAGGTTACGGGTTCGAAGCTCACAGGCCAAAAGATTCCCCGAGTGTGTGGCGATCGGTTCGAGGTCGCTAAGTCCTACATATCGAGAGTAATATCACTGCGTGTACTGGGTCAAAGGTGATCGTTTTCTGTTCCAGGTATAAATTACGATCTGAGATGTTAGAATGAATTTGCATGAATGCTGTCCGTTCCCTAAAAAGGGTTGTGACGTGTGTGCAGCAAAGGCTTACTCTTGGCCCTAGATGGCGCTATTTGTAAAATAAAGAGACGCGTTCCTTAGGCTTAAATCATCTGCTTTTTGTATCAGCGGGGGCTTGTCCCAGTGCCATTATTCACAAGACTGACACAACAGGAATCACACGTAAGTAAAAAAAAATCAAATACTTTTTCAATCTTTTTCTAATAACAAATTTATCCCAATAACTCCCACCAAATTGCTGTTGTTGGTTGGTACTTATTGGCGCCAAAACGTATTTGACTATATTGCCAAGTTCGTTTTAAATTAAAACGATACAAATCTCAGGAACAAAAAAAATTGATTTTTGATTTTTTATGTATATTTTAATTGAAGTTAAAAAATTATACTTAGAAATATTAACTTTAATATAATTGCATTTTACTTGCAAGACTGAAAAGTCATCATTAAGCATATTTCTGTACGATTTCTGTATTAAATTTTCAATTACTTTCATTGAAAAATTATTTGAATTTTTATATATTACGTCAAAAAGTTTTATATTTTTAGCCTTAATATAAAAAATAAATAAAGCTAAGAGTTCCCATAAATAATGATATAATTATTTCTTACAAGTTTAATGTTGTCTAAAAGTTTTCTGAAAATATACGTGGATAATATATGATATGATTTGTGATATTCGTTGATCAAAAGCTAAATATCTATACATCTTCCATATTGATATGGTGAGATTAATATTTGTATATTAAAACTGTTGTAATTAAGTAATTGTTGAAGAATTTATTTCGTGTTACTTTATTGCCAAGGAGAGTTGTTTGGATTATAAAGGTGCGAGACCAAGATATTCATGAACCCAATGCCAATAGAGCAATACTAATTTTTCACATTGATCATTCGTTCTGCCAGTTTACTAAATAGTATTTACAGAATAATCTACCTGATACAACTTTAAATGAAGAGATTTGTTGCAAATGGCAGGAAACATTTATCACTTATTTTCTTAATCTGTGTGGGAGGAAATGAGTAATAGATTAAAAGTTAAATTTAAACAGGTGAAGTATGCCACGAGATTTTCAAAGGAATACATTTTAGACATATGTTTAAATGTCATAAATTTTATGAATATAATCAAAAATATATTTGATTTTAAATTTATAAAATTGCAAAAATAGATTTTGAAAAAATCATCATATTACTGAAATGTCCTTCTTAACATAGAAATTTTAATAATGTTATTTATAAAGCAAAATGAAATCAAAATTCCTAATTTTATTTAATAGGCTGATGTGATCAAGAAATAAGAATACAAAGAATTAATTTTAAAATGGTCTTTTTCACCATTTTATTAAATAAAAAAAAGTGAAGAAATAATTAAAAATAGTTTACAAATAGAAATAAAATGTGTGGTTATATGTTTCCCTTTTACAAACAGGCTATTAAAACACAATTTTTTTTCTGTTTTACTCTCTACAAAATGCGTGTTTTAGTGTTGTTTTCAATTCATTTATTTGATATGTTCCTTTCAATATTAAAGGGACTATTTTCATATTTCTGTTATTCAGGATCCGGAGATCTGAATAAGTGAAATTATCCGTTACTGAAAAATGAATATAGATATCTTTTCAAAACTATAGAATCTAAAATAAATCATGTATCATATTTAACTGTGTATTTAGAAGATCGTTAAAAAAATTCTGACCCAACTTTTTCATGCTTAAAGGAAGCCATGGAACGAAATTTGGATCACACATTAAGTTACCATAATGTGTTTGGCCACACATGTAATTGACCGTAATTTTGACCATAATGTTTAGTTTCTTGTTATCTATAATATTCAATTGTTAACTAACTGCCAATACGCAAGGAAAATTAAAAAGCTATAAGGCTTTAGTTTTTGATAAATTAGATGGATTCGCAATTAAATACAACATAGTCTTCAGAAACACATCTCAATAAATTTTCTTGTATAGTAGGCATTTGCAGATGATAAAGAAAGGAAAGAAATAACCTGCCTTTGAGGACGAAATAATGAATGGTCTACATATAAAATAAATTATTTAAATTGATGAGATTATCAATACATTATTTCAATCAATGAGTATATATACTTTCAAAAAACAATCATTTTCATATGAGCAGAATTTACAATATAATTATGATACTTTGTAACTGAAGCATAATTCTAAACGATACAAAGAAGAAAAGCATTCTTGTAAAAATCTCACATTTTCAGTCCAATAATTCATTATAAATGTTTTTGATACAATTGTTGAAAGATATAAATCCAAGAGGTTAAACGTTACCTTGTGAGATGCATTCTGTGGGTTTTGAGAGCATTTGGATGCACAATCACGATTATAAATCCGCCTATTCAGCTATCTGGATTGATTCGTAGCCAAACACAACACACCTGAGTTTCTTGAGACTCCCTATTCATCTGATAATGCATGGTGGCTTCTGGTTATTTACAAGCAAAAATTATCCCTATTGGGAACAGATTTCAATCTAGAGAACTGAAAGCATTTACAATTACACGGATATAAACTTTTAGAATATTTATTTAATTAGTATAATCCTAACGCTTTTCGTCCTGTAAAAGTTTCAATTTTTTTCTTTATTATAATATTCACGCAAAAATCTCGATATTTTCTATATTATGGTATTCACGCAACAATCTCAATATTTTCTTCATTTTAATATTCCTGCAACTTTATTATAATATTATTACAACTGTTTTTATATTTTCTTTATTATAACAAGATAACATTTTTAATTCTTCTTTGGTATTTAATTTTATAAATGATTATTTTCTTCTTAATAATTGAGTTCTTCAATAGCATTATGTTAATTCTTTGTTAAAATATGGTACAACGCTCTATGTTGTTATTAATACCATAGCAAATATTAACATATCTATTCATTTAATATTCATGAACTTAAGATACCCTTAATATTTCTTTATTGTCACTGTTATGAATGTAAATATTTTCTTTTTTTTTATTATCTACATTACCAGTTTCAGTCAATCGATATTCTTTCACTAAAGACGTCACCAAAGTCTCTCTTTTTTAATCAGAGTTGACAATGTAGTATTTTTAATAATATTCATCTACTTCTTTACGTGTCATATGAGCTCAAGAAATAGAGTTATGGTTTGGGACTATGATGCTAAGAATCAAAGGAGTTGAGAGATCATTTTGAAGAAGACTGGTGGTATATTGCTGAATCTGAATAGGAATATCTTAATAAATAAGCGTCGAATATTTTTTTTTTGCTTAAGCTTGTAATGTGAAATGTATAAAATATTAGAAATAGACTTCTTAACAAAATATTGACAAACAAAAAAATCAATTAATTAATCTTATTTTGACATAATGAGTTTAATAATAAAACGTTGTTATTAATAAATTGGTAAATTTTTTCATTTAAAACCTGCTTCAAATACTTCGTTAAAAGTTAGACAAATAAGACATCTACTGAATTAATAAATAAATGAGGCATTAATTAAGAAATATAATTATTTCAAAACAGTACTGATTTAATTTAGTTAGTTTTTATTATCATCCTTCATACATTTTCTTTCTTCATACTTTTCTACATAGTTCAATAAAACGTTCCTGTTTAAAACTGTTTAAAATTACTAATGGGGATTTTGATGTTTTTAAAATAAAATTGTAAAACTCTCCACCATAACATGATTTATCAAAAGAATAATATATTTCTTCATCCACATTTGGAGAGAAAAAAACAAAATGCATGATATTAAAACTCGTTGAAAATTTAATTTGAAGACCACTTTTTATCATATTATCGGAGTTTCTCTTTTTAAATTAATGGCATATTTTTTAAAATTTTAATTGGATTTTCTATTTATCCAAAAGAATATATTATAAATATATTAACATATATTATAAATATATAATAACATATTAAATAATATATATATATATAAATAAAATATATAGTAACATATATTATAAATATAGCATCATCGCTATATATATTTATAAATCATAATGTCTGAGTTTTATGCAAATGGTCAAATCCTTCACAACTGAATTTTAGAAATAAACAATTAGATAATATTAATTTTTTTTAAATTTAAACAAATAAATTCTATATATAGGATACCTTTCTATATTTAAAAATGTAGTTTTAACATCCTGAATGCAGACTTTAATGTTTAGGACAAACATTTCAACTCTCGAGACGGTGCACTATAATCTTCATATTTATGACCGCATAAATAATACACACTCAAAAAAATTCTTACATGCTCTATGGGTCATTAGCAGAAACAACAAATAAATCAGTATCTATGACAAAAAGAATCCTCATAAGCCATAACAGAATAAAAGTAAAAACAAGATAAAAATCGACAAAAATTCATTTTTCTGTAATCGAATTAATGTCAAAACTATATTTCAATTTTTGATCATGAAAAAAAGTACAGAACAGATAGTTTCTACAATTTTGGATTTGCTTTTGAACTAGTAGATTTTCACATTATTCCTTTTTCTCAATATTCTGGGTATATTTTATGCATTAAATTACAATATTTATCGTTTTCTACTACAATAGTATCCTTTAATATCCAAATTAAATCAAATAGCATCCAGATTATAGCAGAGCGGTTTCAATGAGTTTCCAACAAAGCATAATTCAACAGTGAAAGTATACATTAGTTAAAAATTTTCTATCCAAACTTAATAATGTAAAAAAAAACCCGAGTTTATTCTTCCTTCCTTATATAATAGTTTTATTTATATAATAGTCTTTATATAATAGTTTCCATATCTTCTCTATAGCGAAAATCAAAATTTACATGTATGGTGAAATAATAAATTTTAGCATCAGAAAAGCCCAAACAAAAAAAATAACAATAATGGAACGAAAGATATATATAAACTAAGAAATTCGTGCAAGAGTGTACTTGATGAAGAAAACAAACTTTTTGATTCGGTCAATTTGTTTTTGGATTTTACTTTAACAGTAATTGAAGAGCGCAGCAATCTGCGTGATTAAGACTAAAAAAATCTCTTATTCCCTTCCTCATACCATCTCTTGCTCCTAAATGCTAACAGTTCAAATTGAGAGATATTTTTTTTCTTCACTTTCCAGACAAATCCCAGCTCATTTCTGCTGTTTTCAGATTCTATTGGGGTTTAACTTATTTTATTGCCCTCTTTCCTTGCAATGTACTTTAAGCTTATTTATTTAAACTTTCTCCTGTGAATTTTGCTAAGACATTTTTTTACAAATTGTTTTGAATCTGAACATACCTTTAGCCTATTTACAAACCTCCTGCCTTTCTCGGACAGTAATATCCGCTTAATTCAGTGTTCTTGTGGCATTCACTTGTAATTATTTCCGATGATATTACCAGTTTTACAATTTGATTTAAAATACATTCGTCGTGTTACTCTTCTATCAAAATACGTCCAAAAACTCCTAAATCTTTCCTGACTTATATCTTTAAATTTCAAAAAAAAAAAAACTTCAAAATATTGCAAAATATATTTATAAATTCCACAGAACTATATAATATTGCGCTGATATATATATTATTTACCATTATTAAATGATATTATACAATATTCAGACTATTGATCAATGTCATACAATATTGTACAATATTTTTGTGCTTCTAGTGTATTAAAGTAAGGGAAAATGCATGTATATTATGCTACTGTGAAATATTTGCATCGAAATTTCTAGGGGCTTAATTTTTTCTTAAAGTGCCCGCTCATGAAAAAGTAAAAGTGATTTAAAATAGGAAGGTAGGAATGGATAATTTTGAAATGTTCTTCGATTTCGAGAGAATGAAATGGAAAAACAGAAATGTCCAAGTTCCAAACGAATTGCACGCAATCTATCTGGAAGATTCTAATTGCAACTTAAGAAGTCTCTTTCCAATTTCTCAATGTAAACAAGAGAAGCAAATATAATTTAAAAAATTCGTATAGCAAATATTTAAGATACGACAATGTTTGATTTGCTGCATGTATCTGAAATCTGAAGAAATAGAAATAGTAAGTCTGTTAAAAAGTTTTAAAAAATTATTCCTGAATTTAAATTTGGAATTAACTGCTAAGATCGTGGTTAAATACGATAGTGTTTTATTCTACGAACTATTTGCATGAAACTGGGCGTTCTACTTTTAAAGTGAGAATGATTCTTTCGTTAATAAATTCTAAGCCTATTTTTATCTCCGAGTTCAGGGAATGAAATTTCTAAATGTGTGATATTGATTTAAGCAATCTTTCAATTGAAATTTTAACAAGATTTTCAAGTCAGTAAGCATTCAACAATATGAATAATAATATTTAAGTCATTTCTAATGCCTACTGAACAGAGCTTTATCCTTACATCGAAACAACTATGAAGAACAACGGGGTTAATAATAATCACTCATTTTGCGAACGCTATTAGATATTTAAAGTTGATTAATTCATTTGTAAACTCACTATTCAAGCATTTTAAGCTGCCGGGAACATGAATTATTTATACACTTCATAATGTTTGTCTTGGCTAATTCTTGTAATCCTGTTAATAATTTATGCAAATATTAATTAAAGGATTAACTATAAATTTCGTGGGTGGACACTTAAACTTCGTTTAATAGTAGAGTTGATAAAGAGGTTTGTTTTATAATGAAATTCTGATATTTTAATAAAATTAGTTAACAAAAGAAAGTACTTGGAAGCTATGAGGTGAAAAAATTGTTACCTTGAAAAAATTGATTTGAATATTCTTTTTTTTTCATTAATACCTGGAAAGAATTAATTTGGATGTTTCATTTTTCATTATTACAGGATTATTACTTTGATAAGAATGGATTTTTATATTGGTTCATTTTTCATTAATATAGCATTATTACTATGAAAAATTGATTTTGATATTGTTTCTTTTTTTCATTATTCCATAATTACTACTTTGAATAAACTAATTTAGATATTCTTTTCTTTATTATTATTATTACAGGTTTATTACCTTGAAAAATATTTCTATAATCTTTTATTTTTCACTATTACAGGTTTATTACCTTGAAAGAATTGATTTCTATAATCTTTTATTTTTCATCATTACAGGATCAAGCTTTACACTTATTTTCCCTTTTTGAAGGTAATTACTACGTGATAAGCATATGTTGATGCAAAATGAAGCATAAATAAAAGTTACAACTCAATTCTCATTATTTACGAAATTTATATTTTAAACATTAAGTAAATCTTTAAAGGAATCAAAATAGATTACTTTATTCAAATCGTAGACTTACTTTACTTTACTTTATTCAAATCATTGTAAATGTATGGAATCAGATGCTACTACAATATATTGTTGGACATCTCTACTTGTATTTACTATAGCATGAAAACCATGCAATTTCAGGAAGTTTCCGTTGCAAAATTGCAGATTTTTTTCTAATATTAGAGATAAATGTCTATCTTAAGCATGACGTCTGATGTTGTTAAATCCTCTCAACAAGAATATTTCAGTATAAAAAAGTTTATAACAAATATTTACTATAATATTATGTGCATATCATTATAATTTCTTAAAGGCATTTCTTGTTTTAGGAATGTAGTCTTAGCATTGGAACTTATTAAGTTTTATATATTAGCTAATTTGAATATATTGTACAGTTCATATGATCAAAATACACTCATACATTTTACATCCTTAGGATTTTTTAATTTAGATACAGCTTTTTTTTCTTTTGAGAAAAAGAAATATGAATTTTGTATGAGTTCACAGCATAATCATAAGATAAGAGGCGTCTACGCTATAAATAACTATATTTAAAATCATCTAAATTTAGTAGGATTTTCAAATTTTCTCAGCAATCCATTTTCTATTACAATATTAAATATTGCAAAGAAACAACATATTACAAGCAGTACTTTCAGACAATTTCAAATTTTATCACCCCTCTCCCTTGAAACTTACGTATTTAAAACATAAAATGTCAAAACAACGTGAAAACATATTTAAATATAGTTTTATTTCTAGACTAAGGTTTAAGATATATTTTTTGATTGATTGAGTGTTTTTTTTAAAAAAAACTGGGTTTTTTTCGAATTTAATATTTCCACGAAACCAGTATTAGCTAGTTTTCAAACTTTTGTTAAACAAAAGAAGATGGGAAAACATTTCATTTAACTTATAAAAAATAACAAAAAAAACCCGAAATCATTATCAAAGTAAAAATATAAAAATTTAAGGATTACGTATACATATTACTTACATAAAACAACGAATTTTCAAACAAATATTTATATGCATTAGAAACACTATTTATATTTTTTTGTTAATTAAATTTTCTTCTAAGAAAATAGCATTTTAAAAAACATAAAATATCTACTGAATAGTAACTAAGTTTTTTTTTTACTTTGGAAAATTATAAATATTCCCTGTAATTGAAAAATTTTATTCATTAGCAACTGAGATTGGTTTTATAGTTTATAGGAATCTAATTACAAATCTGAGTTTTTGTTCTTTTATTCGTTGCCTCAAATAATGAAAATTCAGCTCTCAGTGTCTTTGGATGTGTAAGTTTTTCTTCGGGATTTTTCCAAGAATATTACGGATTGATTTTTCCATGGTTTCTTTAAAAAAAATTACTCTATTGAGTAGTTTCTTCGATTTGATCTTTATCAGAATCTGTTTCAGTATCAGAATCTAGAAACATTCTAGCCAATATGTTAAAAGACAACTTAATAAAGTAAGTTTTTAAAAGTAAAGAAAGAATACTAGATTTCTTCGCTGAACGAAAAATATTTAGTGGATTTTGCAAATATAGAAAAAGATTTTCTAGTTTTACTTATCTATTTTCTTGAATTCGTTCTTCTAAAGTATTTAATAATTTCAAACTTTTTTCAATGTTTGAAAATTTTCAGTTTATTTAACAGAAATTAAAATATATGTTCACTTGTTAATTAATTAGCATGTCGTCGCCCTTAGCCTTTAGCTTCTATACGAATGGGTCCCAAAACTCTATAAAATTCTAAAAATTTAGAATATTCAACTTCATTTTAGAATGGAATGATATAGGATGTGCCAATAACATTCAATGTTACAACAGCACATTCTTTTACTATCAGAAATCTTCCATGTCCTATTTAACTTTGTTTTGTAGACAAGAATTAAATTTAATTCCTTTCCCTTTTCTTTTTTGATATAATTTTTAAGAATAGTGCTTCTTGTTGGAGATTTCGTAAATAACTTACAAATTTTTCTGATTTTGGAAACTAATTGTTTGTAATTACCAGACAAATAAGGAATAAAATAATTTCGGTTACAAACGTATTAAAGAGAACCGTCATAATCGCTATATTCGTATTCCTCTTCATATTTCGATTCCTCTCTTGAAAAGTTTATTTAGATGGTCAGCTTCAACCATTTCTCTATGTTTTTGTAATACACCAGTAACTGCAATGTGGATGGAGTATACCGCCATTTGTTGCTGCAACTATATCAGTTTTTAGATTTGAATTAATATTTCGTAGCTTTTCACATAACGATTCTAATGTTCTCTGAGCATCACAGCTATTGGCAAAAATCACAAATTGAAATCTTCTGACAAGTGGTGTACATTAATGTTTAAATATCTATGATTCCTTTTGTGAATCTACTAGTCTAAAGCTGTATTTCTACTGGTCTAAAGCGAGTCTACTGGTCAAAAGAGATTTTTTTCTATTTTTTAAAATTGAATCTAATTAAAGAACAATGTTACAAACCTGCAATGTTGCTTCCTACCACGAATTGTGTAACAGAAATAAAGATCGTTTTACGGTCAGCCGTATTTTGTGCTGAGCGAGTAGTCTCAGAGCCGGCGACAAAATGGATATTTCTGGAAACTTCAAGAACTTTAGCGATCCTTTCAATAGAAATTGAGATGATCCAAAAATGTTATGAATATCAGAAGGGTCGCTTGTAGTGGGTATATAATATGATCTCAGTAGAAAACACAACGACTATTTGACATGAAGGCATTAACACAAAGACGACGAATGAACAGACTACAAAGATGTACAACCTAGGCCAACACACAACAGCACACTACAATAGAGAGTATCATATACGTAAAAATCAATCACAGCACACAAAGTGGTCAGAAAGGCTTCAGCAGGATAGGAGATCCTCAGAGTTTCACTTTATTGTCTCTACAAATGGTCGAAGTTCTTACTGTCTTCTCGCTTTAGCTGTCAACTTTCTACACCATGATTGGCTACTCCACACACACTGATTCCTCAGTAAACAACAAGACTCGGCCCACGACAGTTCAGCACTCTCTTGAGCTCCACTAAACACTGGCTTTCTATTGCTGCTTCACTATTCTCTCGAAGACTCGTTCCTTGCATTCTACTCCGCTTCCAGGTCAATTAAATTCACCTGTAGTCATTTTATATCTCCTGGGAATTAAGATGAGAGCTTTCTTGGCCAATCAGGATGAATTTCAGAGTATGGTTCGAGAATTTTGGAGGACGGATGGTCAAAATTTTCGAAGTTCCCAGTAGCATCCACCCCTTCTTCTATCTACGGTCTCTCCAAACGGTTTTCATGTTTAGCATGTCATAAAACGCAATAGTGGGATCCAATACTCTAGAATTTTTCTTGATAACAAATATCTTTGTTGTTGAAGAGACCCTCGTATGAATGAACTATTTTATTGCTATTAATAGAAAATCCATTCATTGCCACAATATATTTGATATGATTTTTTTTAAACTACACCTTTTCGCATTAATAAAATTCAAAATATTAGTTTTCGGGACGAAAAGGAATGTCCAGGTGTTTCTTTGCCAGTCGTTTCTGATTTCTTTCCAATAATTATTTTATGAACTACTGTCAAATAATTATGCAAATTGCTCGAAGATGATACTTTGCAGTTCATCATTTTATTAAAATGGCTACAGATTGCCTTATCTGTCCTTAACATATTGAAAATATCCCAAATTTCAGGCTTATTTATTTTTATCTGACAATGAAATTTAAAAAAAATGATATTTTTAAAGTTTATTTTAGATTTTTTTATTTTAACTATTAATATTAATGTAATTGAAAATAATATAATCCGCATAGTTTTCAGGAATTATGAAAAAACATGAATCTTTTTTATATAATTCCGAAATTTGACAATTCCGAGGTTTGATTTATATCGAAGCGCTGCGAAATAATTTCATTATTTTTATACCATTTGTTTTCTTTAAAATTTCACTAGGCAGAAATCTAAACTTTCTTTTTACATTAATTCTTAAAAGAAGAATCATGTTATCATGTGGAATTATTAAAATTAAAGATTTAATTGTATCAGTAAAAATAAGAACACAAATTGGAAAAAATCTCAATACTTACGTTATTTTTAACAAGAATAACATTTTTATATTTTTGTTCAAGTTTTCACTTCACAATATTAAGCAAACCTGTCGTGACTTTTGGTGGATTGACTATATGTATATACCTACTAATATAAAATAAATAGGTTAGACTAGTTTTTTCCTCATGCGCAGATGAGTGTACAATTCATAAGCACTGGAAAACAAAACTCTCGATGTTGAAAATATGTGTTTGATGTCCATTGCACAGAAGGAATAGCAAATTAGATAAATCTAAAAATAGTTTTTACATAATAATATGAATTTTTTAAACCGGTTTTCTTAGTTTAAAAACTGGTTTTCTAATGTAACAAATTTATTTAAAAAATATTTTTTCATATATAAAAAAACGGGATTGATAAGCATCTAAACTAGAAGATATTTGCTTTATATTTGTTTTTAGTTTTAAAAAAGATATTTTTATCATTTTTCGAAAAAATGTTTTACTTTTAATCACTTTTTTAGTTTATATATTTTTTTCAATATTTTTTTTATTTAAATATTCAAAAATACAACATTTTTTTACAGTTTTTCCAAAAATTCATTATGGATATTATCACACACAAGTAGACTCTATCCTAGTTCTTTAGATGCATTATGGTTTATTACATTAAATGTTTATATGTTTTTGTACTTTTAATTTCTTTCTCTTTGATTTTGAGGGTTTTTTATTGTTTAAAGAATATTTAAGAATCTTGAATTCCAAATGTTTTTGAATCCAACTCAATAGAAGAACAAAACAAAATACAATGCTTCTATTAAAAAAAATTTCGTCACATTTGTTCTTGTATCATCCATCTGAAAACATTTAAAGAAATAAGAAAATTTATTACCTTCATGTATTCGATCATCAAAACTACCGTGGCTTCATTCTAAGTCATATGTTGCTCATTTGCATTCCTGCTCTAATGAATCGTTTTCTTGACTAATTCATTTTAACTCTTTTCTCAAGAAACTTTAGATTCCAGCAGGGACCGGAGTAATAGGAAGTAGCAAAAATATTTCAAGTGATGCTCTTTACCATTAAGTTGATAATTCCGCCAACCAACCACCAAGACCTTTAAAGTGATTAACATTTTTCCCCGGGGAGAATAATACCGTTTCATTTAAATACGTAATTTATGGTCTGAGTGGTAGACAAATACACGCCAAGGAAAATAATGTTTTGAGGTTTGGACAAAAAATGTATTAATCTAGAGGGATGAACTAATTTTTCATTTCTTGTCGTTGGAAAAATATTTCTTTTGTTAATGGCATTTGATGTCATTGTATTTAAAAACACCTTTGATAGCCCGAGTCGTAAAGGAATTACTTATTATCCAAATAAAATATAAATTATATGATTTTAAATGATGTTCCCGGTGTGTAACAGATACTTGATATTTAAAGTAAAAACAACGAATTTGGAATATTTATTGATTAAAGTTTTAACTCAAGTATTTAATCTGATTATTAAATCTTATTTTATATGTATTTCACATATGTGATTTCGATATTTACCAACCTATTTGTATCCATACATGAAAATTAAAAAAAATAATAATAATAGATTTTTCTTTGCTTATCACGTGAAATGGGATAAAAGACTTTTCTAAAGATGTTTCGACTCTTATCTTGGAGTTACCTTTTCATATCTGTGTAAACATTCACAGTGAAAAATAAAATCAGTTGGAATCGATTTTCTTAAGAATTACGGCAATGATTTTATATTGATATTTTGTTTATACTACCTGTTTTTAAATTAGACAATACAGGATGTATGCTAAAATGTGAAAATTATATAATTTAACTTACTTTTTCTCTAATAAATTCTTGAAATTTCCAAAGCAGTATATAAACATATATAACCTACCAATACAGAGGATTATATTTTAACTTGACGTATTACAGGCAAGTGCTTATATGAAACAACCACCCGTGACCGAGTTAATATTCAATATAGTTTAGGATAAATGGAGGGCTTAGTATGTAATAAGAAGTGAAAAAATGCTTACTCTAACTGTGAGTTTTGGTATAAAAATTTTGTTACCTGGTGTTGAGGACAGAAGAAATGAGTTGTTAGAATTCCAGACTAACCAGAATTTTTATTATCTGATCTGCACTTCCCCCACAATAGGCCGATACTCGGGAGTTTGTTATATTTATATTTTTAAAAATTCATGAAAGAATTGATACAGGAAGTAAAAAAAAAGATTGAGATGCTTTTTTAAATAAAAGAAAGGGAATTCCTTTCAAAGCGAATTATTTGGTGAGTAGAAAATAATTGTATAAAATGATTAATAAAAATGCTTTTGACTGTAATATCATTTATAAGAATCGGATATAACGGAAACTTCATGCGGTGAGCTAAAATTAGTGATGATTTTTTTTCCTAAAATATGTGGGTGGATGGTAGGACCGAACTCTCAAAGTTCTGGTTTGTAGCCGAGTAACCTAGTAACTAGATAAAAATGACTCGCTTGTTACGTGGATGTTACAAGGCTTATGAGGTTTTAACACATACTCTCCCACCAGGGAGTCGGTTGTGAGATGAACGATATACTTGCGCCAAGCGTACGTTGAGCGTGTGTGAGTTAGTAGTGGTGGTGTTGGCTGCTCTTTATAATGCGGTTGTCGACTTCGCTGCTGGTAGAGGGCAGGCACTACAACAGTAGCAGAAAGTTGCTTACTCAAGGTCGCGGTTCAAAATTGTGATTGAATGGTTAGATTGGCCTAAGAACCAAACTCGCAACATTAGGGTTTGTAGCGAAAAAACACTGTGACTAGACAAAAGTAATTTCCCATGTCCGGTGGAAGTTATCTGACTTATGATGCTTTTATAAAAAAAATGCATATATATCTAATATGTGATGAATACATTTATTACAAGAACTAAAGTTTAAAATAAAATCTACTAAAGCATATGTTTTGCATGGGTGTTTGTAATTTTTACTCCGCCAAAAAATTGGTATTGTTAAATTATATTATCAATTATCACGAATTTTTCATTTTGTAAATTATTTTAACACATTAAAATTTAAAATTAAGTCCATGTTCTTTACATAAGGATTTAATATATGACACATCAGATAACCAAATCAATAGCAACAGTAACTTTTTATATTTCAAATAATCAATTATATACTAAATATTTATTATCCAGTTTTAAGAAAGAGAAGTTGTTTCTATAGCATACTTTTGTTAATGTTACACCGAGTAAGTTTTTAATTTTTTTTTTCACTTATTCGAATTTTATTATAAATATTTCAACATTTGAAATCAATGTTTTAAAATACTCCCCGCTTTCAAAACTTAATATTTAGTGATTTTCCAATGACGTTCTTCATATTTTAAAAATAAATATAATCATTAAAAGTAAAGAAGTGTACCATTTTTTTTACAATATAGCTTATTAGAATCATTTAAATATCATCTTTATAAACATTGAATTAAATAATGTTTAAATGTATGTTTATGCATTTCATGTTTAAAAATATCTTCATTTGTTTGTAGGTATAATTCCAATAGTTCAATTATCCTTCTTTTTTTCTAAAATTAAAAAAAAGGAAAATTCGGATTTAATAAAATTGCATTATATCATTTATTGGCAAAAATGTACTTTTAGAGACTTTGTTATTGCTTTGCTTAAAACTGTTTTTACATATGATTCCTTTTAAATACCAAAATTATTCCTTCGAAGAAATAATCGTTGACATTATTTCTTGTAATAAAAAAAATTACAATTCTAAAACTTTTCTGTTTAAGTTCCATCTACTTAATTTATTCAAATCTTCGTAATTCCATCAAAATTATTTGTAAAAAATTTAACCGTTTGGTAAACCGAGAAAAAATTATAAACTATGCTAGTAAAAGTAAAAATTTCCCTTTCTAAAAAGAGTAACACTTAAGCAAGAGAGAAAAAGTTAACTATGCAATGAAATAAACGTCCTTTCAATCGCATATTTTGCATTAAAAAAGTGACTCAAAAACTTAAGCATTTCCGTCGTTACCAAGCTATGATTGAAAATTCTGCCAATTTTGAATTATTATTTGAGTAGAATTTAACGAAATTCTATCTGAATATTCCCTTCAAACCCCTTACTGAAGAAATTAATCAATTTTTTTAAAGAAAATTTTTATCAATGTGTTTTATTGCGTTTAAGTCCAAAACACATTTAATAATGCTTTTCAACATAATGAAGATATAATTCTGAACTTTAAACAACCATTAAAAATAAAGCTATGTTAAAACGTTGATATACATTTTAATTATAACTAAAATATCCTATCTTATATTGACTGTTGCCGATAGAAAGCTTCGGAAATGCGTAGCTTAATTGATATTTAAGATAATATTTTACTGCAAATACATTTCTAAATTTAATGATGTTTCGAATCTTTAATTAATGAAGAATGGTAAATGAATTCTCCAATTTTTCTATTATTAAATATTTAAGAACAGAGCTAAAGAGAAAATAATTTGTTTTGATGAAGATTTAGATCAAAAGCCCAGAATTTTACGAATAGAATTATGCATATTTGCTCATAAGCAATTGAATGGATCTCTCTATACTAAGCTGTAAAAGTGACTTTAATAAGCAACTTTAATGAAGAGGTATTTTCCTTCAAGAGTGGTATTTAAAAGTATCAACTCTTAAATAATGATCATTATATAATTGTATGCAATGTTGGTAAAGTTATTTTAAATTTCATATCGTAGGAAAGATTTTTTTAAACAATTATTTTTTTTAAATTTCTTATATGTTGTTTGATTTTCAGAGAGTTAGTGTTATCAGAGTTTTTATTTAAGTTTTTATTGTTTTTATTTATTCAGTGTATTTATTAAGTTTTTTAATTAAGAAGCAAAAATTTTATTTGTTAGTTTTTCACAAAATGTTAAGCATGAAGTTTTCACTTTTATAATTTTAAAATAAAGAGTGTTATAGGTAATTGTCAGTTATTGGTTTTAGTTAAGTTCTTTAAGTATGATATTTCTAAAAAAATAATCAGATTATGTATGAAGCATTATGCTTATAGTTTAACAAAGACTATCAGTTTGAAATGAAATGAAAAAACCCTTTTCAACCCTTTCAAACCCCTTTCATCCTTTCTTTCTAAATCAACTAGTTAATAAGTTGTTTATCTATTTATATTGCGAACTGCATACCAGACACTCGTTAAACATACATAAGATGTTTGATAGAATAATAAGGAAATTTTTGTGTCTCTAATTAATAATACAGAAAATAAAAAGTACTACGTTTTACTAATTAAAACAGGCAATTTTTTTTAATCTTTTATATGTTATTTCACATAATAAGGAGCGCGTAGTAATTAAAATATATTAATAAATTTAAAATGCATAACATTTGCTGAAACATATTATTTTATATTAATTAATTAATGTGGTGTAGTAATTATGACTGTAAATTTAAAAGAAAGGCAATGAAAAAGGTTTTAAAAATATAGTATTTATTTCCTTTTTAAGATTTTAAGAAACAAGTCGTTATAATTGGTAGAATTACAGACTCAATTAAAGAGTTTGAAATCAATAAAGTAAGGAAATAATTTCGTAAACAGAGAAGAGGTTTTATCAAATTTTGCTCACGTGCATTATAATAAATATGTAATTTCTCTATACTTTGTAAAATTGCGAGTCTTGTATAAGGCTGAGAATATTTTGCGTGACGTTGGCGAATATTAATTACTTTTATTGCTTTTTTAAAAAAAATATCTGTAGTTTTATTCAATCTATTATTCTGTATTTTTTGATACATCACTGGCATGCGATTAATATACAAGTATACACTAGTACACACTATTTTTGGAGCCCTTTTTCAAAATACAATTGAAATTAAAAATTGACATGGAGTTGTAGCTTTAGTCACAAGAATACACACATTTCATTCACCAACTTGAATTCCATATATTTAAGTCATTGCGCTTTGAGCTTTTGAGTTTATATTCATGAACAACTACAGACTGACCCATAATCAATCATTTAACAGATTTATTTGAAGTATAATTATCTCTCTTTTATGAGAAATCTTTATTAGAAATTATAAATACTAAATATGTGTTCCAAATTTCAACAACATAGTTTTTAAGATTTGCCGTTATAGAGAATGAGCATTATGTAATTAAAGAATTTCATCATGTAATTAACATAACATCAATGAAAATTAAGTAAAATCATTGTTCAATGACACTATGGTAATTGTTCAATGACATTATATTCATTGTTCAATGACACTAGGGTAATTGCTCAATGACATTATCTTCATTATTCAACGACTTATCTTCATTATTCAATGACATTATCTTCATTATTCAATGCCATTATGCTTATTGTTCACTGCCATTATGGCCATTGTTCTATAACATTATGTTCTTTCAAATGCTCTTTGTTCAATGATATTACGGTCATTGATGCATGACATTAAGTTTATTCATATGATCATTGTTCAAAGACAAGTTCATTCTTTATGTTTATTGTTCAAAGAGAAAAGTATATTTTTCAATGACATTATGTTTGTTGAAGAACATAAAATCACTGAAGAACGTCAGTTCTTTGACATTGACTTATTCTTTTGTAATGTTCATTTCTCAATGACATAAGATCAGTGTTATTGTTCAATTATTATGATTGTTCAATGACATAGGTTCATTCCTAAGTTTTCATTTATATGATGTTCATTGAAAAACATTAGGTAATTGACATTGCCGAATATTAATTACATAAACTTATTTTTATTTAATCAATTATGCAGTATTTGTTGACCAACCTTTAGCTTCCGATTAATACACAAATATGCACATGTACAGAATATTTTAAATTCTTTTTCATACGGATTCAAGTTAACATATGACAAATAACTGTAGTTGTAATCTCAAAATTACTTACATTTCCTTTATATTTCATATATTTAAATCACTACGCTTTGGGTTATTGCGTTTATACGCGTGACCAAGCTTAGAATGGTCTATAGTCAACTATTTCGTCTAAAACTGGCAGATTTCGTTCAAATATAAGAATCATTTTTTATGAGAAATCTTTATTAGAAATTATAAATACTAAATCTGAGTTCCAAATTGTAACAATGTAACTCTCTAAAATTTGCAGTTAGCGAGTTCATTTGTACGCGAAGAGCTCAATAGACAGATATTCTCTAAAAGAGTTTCGTTCAAAATTTGATAGGAAATCTATATGAAAATTTATATTTAATAAAAATTTTGCTTTTAGACCATTTATGTAATTTCAAATGACTAATTGAATTCAAATTGGAGATTTTAATTTATACATTTGACGTTATTCTGTTATTCTTACCTTTCTTACTGCATATGAGAGAAAATAAGTAATATTTAAAAAATTAGTATATTCATTAATGCATTCTGTTGATAAGAAGCGATTTGAATGGAATAGTAAGTGCAACACAATTACTTTAGAAATTAGAAGGTGGAAGAAAAATTAAATAAGGAATGCAAATTTTGCACTTTAAAAATTCGGAATACGGTAACTTCTATATTATTTATAGAAATATATTTTTTATTTTGAATATTTAGTTTTTACCAAAAAATGTGTATTAATTTATAGAGTATCTAGACATTGGGCAGATTAATGTGTTTTTTCAAATTTGATGTTAAATATATTAAAATTCTTTAAAGATATTCTAACAGATAAATTAATTTGGTTATATGGAATTTAATGTTAGATATATTAAAAATCTTTAAATATATTCTAACAGATAAATTAATTTATTACTATGGGATTTTTCCATTAGTTTCAAAAAAAGTAGTCATTAGTAAGTCTGTTCCAATAATAGGAGAGAAAATATTATTGAAGTAGCGGTGTATTAGTAATATTATGACTAAAGTCGAGTTACAATACCTAAAAAAATTCATTTCAATACTTTTGAATGTAAAATATTCATATTTATTGGGATAACTATTGATACATTTATAAAAAAGTTAAAAATAGTTAAATGCATTTGCATTATGAACCTTTATTTGTATTATTTATTTAAATTTTTTTTCCTTTTTAAAATTATATTATTAATTTTTTCATATTTTTTCCTTTCAAAAAAGAAGAACGCATATCCATAATCATTAATCCCCTTCTATTTAATAAAATATACATGTAAAATATTTATTATGCTTTCCACATATTATGCTATTGTTTTAATAAAAATATTTGCATTTGTTTTAAATGTATATTTGAATAAAATAATTTAATAGAAACATGAGCAAGGTAAAAAGTGAATTTTTTTATTTTATACAAAATTAATTTTTTGAGAAGATTCTTAATAGAATAAATATAAGATGAGTTTTCGAAATAATTAATTTTGTTTAACACTAATCAGTTGAATGAGTATGATAAAATTGAGTGAAATTATAGTTATAAAAGGAACTTAAAAAATGGTTGGTACGTTCAATATTCCATACATTTAATAATTTAATAATTTTTATGAGACTAACATAATTTTCTCAATTATAATGATAATTAACTTAGAAATGAATAAATGAGTATTAATCATTCGTCCTTTATAGTTAGATAACTATTGATGCATTATAAGTTGTAATTTCAATTCAATGTTCGTTTTCTAACTACGGCAATTTTATTTTTTAAAAAAATAAGGTTTAACAAATCAAATAAAAAAGTAAAACAACGAAAGAAATGATAATTAAAATATGACTTCATATTGAAATCGTTTGTTCAAAAGAATTTAAATTAAAAGAATGCAAACTTAACCTTCAAAAGCAAGAAATTAATTTAACAAGATAAAATGAGAAGTAATTATTTTTTTCAAAATAATTCTTCAATGTCAAATTTTGATATGAATATTTTATGAAATAAATATATTTTACATAAAACCGAAAACTATTTCTTACACTTGAAAACTAGTTTTACTAAAAATGAAAATTTTCATACTTTAAGACATGAAAAAGTACAAACCTGGAAGATAATTTTATAAAATATTAGTTTCTTTTTATAAACATTTTTAATACCATCTTGAAAGATGTGATTCGAAAATTTTGGATAGTGCTTAGCAGAGACATAAATCAATTTTAGAAAATTTATATATTTCTGAATAGTAATATCGGTTATGACGTTAGAAATAATGCTTATAAAAATTAAAAATGTGTTCATCAATTAACATTATACATTTTTATGCGTTTCCATACATCTTCATGAATTATTTTATATGTTGTTGTTGTTGATGGCACTTGCGATGGACAAGCGAGCTGACGGCCTGTCGGCGATTTTAAACCAAATTAGTGTCCCTTGTTTTTGAAGTAGCGCCAACTAGGGCCAAGAGCACGACTTAGCTGCACATTCACACATTAGCTTACCCATTTTCTTTTTACAGGGTGGCCAATCCATACATCTTACAGCTAATACATAGAAGAACAACGATGCCCGAAAAGGGACTCAAACCACGGTTACGAGGAAGCCCAGATTACTAGGAAAACGCGCTACATCTGCACTAGGACGCCAGACTTATTTTACATCTATAAAATGTAAGCATTTCTTTTTTGAGTTTATGTTTTATCGATAAATAATATCTTACACGTTTACTGCAGTCATAAAATGTTTTTAGAGTCAATTTTTGATTATTTTCGATTCTAATTACAGATCAATTTTCGTAGCAATTCTAGTTAATAAGTATTACGAACTTTCAAAGTCAGTCAATTAATAATTTAGAAAAATTATCTTCAATAAAGACTACGGTTTCCAGGTTTCAATTTGATAGAAACCCTTTTTAAACTATATGATGGATTTTTTATCAGCACATTGTAATTTTTTAACGTGACGAGTGCAATATCTTATCTAGAATCTAATTTCAAAATCGTATTCTCAAGAATAACTTTTGACCCTGATATATTTAAAGTAGGCAAGTCTCAAATACACAAAAATTTATTTTTAATCCAAAACCGGATTCTGTAAATCTTAGAACAACAGCCAAACCTATTTTCAAATAATTTAAGACTAGTTTGGATACTAAATCGCTATAGTGATTAAAATATACAGATATTTTATGGATTTAACTTAAGCCGATAAACATATATTTTAACTCAAACAGCTAAACATGAATGAACAACTGAAGAATCATACCGAATAGTCCTTTTATAATATTTTTCATTCAAACCAACACAATCTGAAGGCAGAAAAAATTTATTGTTATGTGATTGTGTACAAGATACATTTCCTCCGAAGCTAGATAATTATTTAATCTTCCGAAGGAATAAATTATTTCAATCGACAACCTATTTTTAAAAAAGAAACGATTTTTCAGAGGACTGTCATTTCATTTTACATAACTTATGTTGTTATTGTTCCTTACGGCACTTGCCTTGTAAAAACTCGTTGAAGCAGTAAGCGATTTTAAGCCGAAGGTACACCTTTTGTTTTAAGTATCAAAATCTAGAGCCAAGAGTACGTCTTACATACTCACGCATCACATTCGCTTACACAGACCAGTTTCACAGAGTGGCATATTCAAACATCTCAAAGATAGAACCGAGACTCGAACCCAGGAAGCCCAGATTACGGGGAAGAAGCGCTACCCCTGTGCCAAGACGTCAGCACATAATTCATGTTCACAGTTAATGAAAGCATCTAAGCCATCCCTAATTAAAACTATCTAAGTTTTAAAAGGAGAACTTAATACTTAACAGCTTTATCATCTTTTTTATTTTTATATATACATTATAAATTACAATTTATACTCATCACTACTTAATAAATATTTAATGCCAAATTCTAAACTCAACTGCGAAATCAATCTCATCGTGTTTACTATCCTCCGTTAATTTGCAAACTCTAACACATAATTCAATAGAAGACTTTCACTCTCTAGAACATTGAAATATTCAATCAAGAAAATAGTTCTAATGCACTTTATCTTGAAATTGAAATACATAGCATAAATTTAACACAAATGTGTTAGATAATCGATTAGTAGAGACATTCCAATACCCATCCCCTTCAATAAACAACCCCCTCTTAGACTGCATTCGTGATAAATTGTGTGGCGATTCCGAATCCGCAATCAATATGCTTCGTATTACCCCCGCCATCAAAATTTACAACAGTAATTGAATAAACAACGCCTCATTTACTTCAAAGCGAAGCATGCATGCAACAGGTATTACATACCTTCATCACATTTATTCTTTTCCTGGTGTGAATCCTGTCCTACAGCGTGATACGAGACCCGTGAATAACAACCTGCATCTGTTATCTCACCGTAAATAATTCCACATCTGTGCCATAAGAGCCTTTAAAGTGATTAACAATTGCTCTCTCCCCTGCACAGAATGCGTGGTGGCTCTGTTTTAATTCATTCTTTACAGGGACAAAGACGTCCAGAAATAATGCAGTCCGGGGTGCTTTCGACAAAGAATGCATTAACCTCGGAAGTGGAAGTTCTATTTATCATCCACAGTCGTTGTTCTTGGGAGAATCTTCCGCTCTCCGGCGGGATGAGTTGAGCTTCATTATTAAGATCAAGAGACTCGCGGGTTGTCGCTTCTGATGGTGAAGCTGTTGTAAATCGGCTCTTTTAAAAATATTTAAAAGTCATTAGTTGATGGAAAAGTTGGGTGGATGCGTGTATTTAGATGATAATATTCTGATTAAGTTTTGCTCCATTTTTCAAACTAAAACTTTCCCTTGTTCTAAATGAGCGGGTTGCTAGTAAATTCTGGTTAAGAATTTTATAAACACATCGTTGATTAGCAGATTTTGATAGATGCAAAGAACTGTAGAGATATAATGTCTTTTACACTTTATGAAATGAATTAAGGCATAACTTAATGGACATATTAGCTGTTTTGTAATTTTTTATTGCTAATGTAATTAAACTTAAAATAAATTCCTATTTGCTTTTTGATAACGGTTTTAGGATAAATTCTTTTCATTTTCTCTGTCTTATGCATGAAGTATTAACAGAAAAAAATCTGGCAACCGTTAAAAAGCTTCGCTGTGGCTTGAATATAAAGTTTCGGCTTCAGAACAAGAGAACTTCAGATTCAGACCCGATTCCCCAAAAAATCATCGTGTAAGAGGGTACGCACCATATTAAATCCTTCCGGGTGAAGCATTCTCTATATGATGTGGTGTGGAAGTTTGGAATGGGGTCTGTCAGCTCAGGAATAGTCTTCATCATTTGACAGCTGTTCTAAATTATGATGTCCGTCAAAAAATAGTTCTATCAGGGCTTTAAAAGGGAATGTTTATGTAACTAAACTCAGCTAAGGAATCGTCAAAAAGTAAACAATATTATTTTGACAAATCCCCTAGCATCTAATTTCTCTAGCTCGAAAAAGACATAATTTGTAATTATAATATATATAATTACCAATAGCTAGTGGAGCAAAATCTGATTTACAAACTTCCAACACAATAGTACATACACTTTGCATTTTGAAAGGAAACTAACAAAATAGATAAACAAATCATTACCTTTTGTATAACATTATAAAGAGATAATGGATCTAATATCCAACGTCTTGTCTATTATTACATAAGTGACCCGATAAATTTATTCTCGTTGATTTAAAGAAAGAAATTCAACTTGGTATGTTCATATGAAATTATAAGCACTACAACGTCACATATTTATAATTTGCACGCAGTTAATCAAAGAAAAAACGCTTATAATTAACACTACCTCTTTTTAATAAAATTTTAAATTACATACAACAATGTGTAAATGCACTAGAAAGTTAAGTAATAAGAAACTTTTCTTATAACGATTTTTTTAATAAAATAATTAAGTCAAAAGGATTTTTAAACGGTGAGAAATTGTCTGATGACCATTACTTACAAAATAAAATCATCTTACCGAAATAAAAAATCAAAAAATAATCAATGTGGTCCTCAATGAAGTACCTTTGTTCAATGAATTACAGTAAATGCCGCCTTTGATTATAAAAAAAGGATGGAATACCGATAGTATGAATCTATCATAAGGCTTAGAATAAGAATGCTTTAATTTAATTATTTGGTAAATTAAAAAAAATGTTTCTAATGGACTTGCCATAGCAAAATCAACGATTTTAAACAGAGAGAACGTCTCTTGTTTTTTAGCAGTTCCACGAGGGCCAAGAGTACGTCTTCACTACTCACCCGCCATAAACCCTTTTTATTGGTCGGGATCGTAATTTAGATTTGAGTTAGGGAGCGATCATCTTTGACCCAGTTTCCCCAGTGGTATACTTTCGATATGGAGGACTGTCTGACTACAATAAAATTATATATTCGCCAGCCACCACACACACAGACAAATAGTCTTCAACTGATGGGGGTTCAAACCTACAATCCAAGGGATTCGAATTCCACTCACTATCAATCAGACAATCCCGGTTTACATTAAAAAATACTCGTTTTTTTATTTTAACATATTTTAATTTTATATCATATGTTTGGTGTTCCAATACAAATATAAAATCTTTAAACTTAATAGCACGCTTGTGACGATTTTCACTAGTATAATAAAATCTGCTGTGATTTCAAATCATTTCTTATGTACCTTAATTGCAACGATTGAAAGTTAATAATATTCATGAGTATTCAGAATTCGAGTCAAGTTTATGCCGAACCCTGTACTTATCTTTCTTATATGAATGCGGGTAAAAATTTAGATTTCAGTCCCTAAAAATGTCCATATGACTACAAAATTAAGACTTCAAAACTAAACAAGTATTTAGGTTAGTTAGGCTCAAGTGAAAACTTAGCAAAAAATATTAAGAGTGATTGTTTGTATGTTTTACTTTTTAATAACATTTATCCCATTTTTTTAGCTTTAAAATAAAGTAAGAAATGCAGAAGTTAAATATGTCCATACATATCATCAGCAATTGTCAATTAACAACCATAATAAGACTTGTGTTTCATCATCAGGCGAGGACATAATATAATTTTCATTAACGGGTTTTGAATAATTGAAGGCTACGATAATTGAAACTCGAAATCTTTTACATCTTTAAATCGCATCTAATTAACATCTTTTAAGCGCATATAATTTTTACTTGCTTTTACCAATATTGCTTTATCATTATCTATGCTTCTTTGAAGGTAGATGCATTTTTAAAAGATTGACCTGTTTTTACCAGTAGTACTTTGTTATTACGTTTGCTTCTTTGATAGCAGATGCGTTTTTAAAAGGTTGACCTAGAACAATGACATCATAGCTGATATTTCATCTCAAAATAGGTTGAACTCCAAAACTTTGTTTGCCAGTAAGAAAAATTGAAAATTAAAATAAAAAAATAGCCTTATTACAACAAATTATATAT
>JAOUZG010035355.1:474522-502682 GCA_026289955.1 Argiope argentata
ATATGATATAGAGATAGAGACTGATAGAGAAGTCTCGTGTTTGTTTCGAACATGTTTAAATTGGTTAATGACATAATTAATTAAGAGAAATAATTACTGAAAAATAATACGGTTCTCACACGATAACTTGAAATTTGGGATCGTAGATTTCATTTTTGATTGATTACTTTCAACTACGGAAACGAAACAAAACCAATAACAAGACCGAACAAAATTATGACCAAGGGATTAGTATCGTTAAAAAAAAGAAAAGAAATTTACTTAATCAACATTGTTAACGCTAATAAGGAAATAATTAATTGTAAGTTTACAAAATTGAAAGAAAAATCTTAAACAAATAACATCAATTGAAAGTAGATTGAATCGATGTATTGGCATTATAAATTCTTTTCAATAAAAACGGCTTTTATATAATGAAATTACATATGTCTGCAATATTGTAATGTAATTGTCCACTCAAAGGGAACCATCACATAAATAATTGATAATTGCAGGAACTCATTTTCCCTTACCAATTAAAATAATTAAACTAATTAAAAAATTCCCTTCTCCGAAAAATACATCAACTACAAAGATAGAAAAATCACATCCCTTTATTAGTTTGCTTTTGTCTTGTCTATAATAAGAAAAACACATCTTTTTTTTTAAAACGCATAAAATAAATAAGCTTGAAGCGAATGAATTCTGAAATTTCAGGCGAGTTCATTAGTGGATTGAGGAGACCCGCTCAGAATAAGAAACTGAAGCCTGAATAAATTAGAGATTTAACTAATGAACTTTTCATTAATTATGTGAGTTTGGGTTGGTGACTTCCGTATCTAAAACAACTTGTAGAGATCTTGAATCCTAATTAGTTTCTATGTTTCCAAGGAATTCCAACATGGAGTCGCGTATCCTATTTTAATGATTCTCAGATTTCGTGAGTTAACAATGCGAAGCATGTAATTTAGAAAATGTGTCTCTTAAATTATAATTAACGACACTAACTATTCTTTTGGAGATTCTTTGTTGTTGATTTATTAAAAAGGAAATTTGCGTGAATTGTAATAATGTATGTTCTAATTACAAAATGGCAGTATAATTGAAAATTTAATGTGTAATTAAATCGGAATATTCATATATATTGAAAGTAAAACATTGAATTTAAATACTATGAATATAAAATATAGAATCCTCTACAATGCTATAATATGGAGTCTTCATGATTGAAAATTAAGGTTATATTAAGTTTTAAGAATACTCACAATTTTTCATTTCCAGATATTTAAAAATGCAGTAAAATTTCTTTGATATAAAAAAATATCAGTATTTTTTTTCGGAAAATTAATTAAAAATATTTTGAATTTGAGGATAGTGTGAAAATTTTTAATAATATAATTTTTGAAATTTGATGAAAAAATACACATAAATTTATTTTTATTTTTATTTCCTTAAATTAAATTTTAAAATTTAAAGAATAAATAAATGGAAATTTTCGCCTAAATATTTGAAAGGTCATCTTTCTACAGTTGATATTGTCTTCTTCTTATCTCCATCATGGTCTGACGGAGGCAGACCAGATCAAATAAACCGTTGACTCTGAAATGGTCGGTGACTGTCTAAGGAGATGAATCCCCCACTCTGAGGTCAAGGCAGTCAAGGATGTGAGAGGGAGTGACCTGGAAGATTTGACATTTAGGACAAAAAAAAGAGACTTCTTTCGCCCAGAGAATTTAAGACACTTTAGGTGTCAGCTGGCAAGTCACGAAATGCAAGTATGGGATAATCTCCGGAGTTGGAAAGAAAGAAACCTGGATTAGTCCCCTTGTACCAGTTGTTTGATGGAGGAACCAGCCAGTATTCTCTGATGGCAGATTTTTTGAAGGAGAAAAGCTCCAGATAGGTCAGTTTGGTAGAAGTTGGAGTATTTTGAAAGCAACCCTCTTTGACCAGTTTATCTGCCATTTCGTTGCCATGGATGTCTACATGTGATGGGTTCATTCTCTTAAACATTTTAATGTTTTGAGAACATTTGTATTAATTATTTATCCAGATAGAGGGGGAACTTCAGATGTACAGCTATGAGAAATAATCTGCGTTGAAATGCGAATAGGACAATGGAAAGTCCATCTACGATATTTGTTACCACATAAACTTGCTATTTGGGGTGATCAGCACTGCCTTTTCAAATTCTTTAGTGTGGAAAATGGCAACTTATTACCAACAAATCGTAACAACTTGGCCAAAATATTAGCCATGTACCCAATTTTCTTGTCTGACTAATAAAGGGACCGTTCATAAGATGTTATATGTAAACATTTTTTTTATTTTATTTTTTTCAACTGGCAAACCAGGTTTGGATCTGAAACTATTTAAAAATGGTCAAAAAATCATCGTTTTCTACATATCAAAGAATGTGTTATATGATAATCACGTGATTGCTTAAAAAGGGGTTTAAAATGACCGGTATAAATAATTTTTGTCAAACAAAATATGGTCTTTAGTAAAAAAAAAATTAACTCTATTCATTTTGAGGTGATAAAAGATCGCTTTTCTATGAGTTGATAATTTCGAGCTATGAAACATGTTAGAAACTCTCTTTTTTTTATTTACCCATATGGCATTACGAAATAATTATCTGTCATGATAACTTGGAATCTGCGAAAGCATAATTCAACGTTTTCTTATTTTTAAATTATTTATAAAGATGAGAATCCTGACATAAATTTCCACTTATTATCATATAAATTATTGAAAGAAAACGATGGATCTTTCTGGAAGGATGAAAATGGATGGAAAAATCCACCGTTTTCTACAATGGGTTTTTCCTTCATTTTTTCACAATTTTTGTTCAAAAATATCGTTTAACAGATCATTATGTTTAATTTGATAAAATGATTCAAAGTAAAAAAAAAATACTTTCAATTAAGATGAAAATATTCATAAAAATCTAAACATTTTAATCGTAATCTAATTAGGAAATATGGATAAAACTGTTGTTAGAACAAGGCTTTGATTTCATATCCGTAGAGAAGCAAAACAATTCTGTCATTTCTTTCAAAGACATTGACGGTATTAAATATAATTTTACCATCTTGAACATAAATATTTTTTTAACTTTTTCATAAACTTTCCGAGATTTCCATCATTAGAGAAATCGGAAGAGAATATCTTTGGCTATAATTAGAATCCATGTATATAATATACTTAGAGCAACGATATATATTTTTTTCATTTTATTCTCACGCAATCGGAGAACACTTCAGGGTCCTCCCTCTCTGTAGCACCGCCATCAACCCCTTTTGCAATTCTCGAGTGGGTACTTGAATGGCAAAAGAAAATTTGGCGGCGAGTGGAACCGAACTCCTTTGTGCTTCGATACCAGCGTCACCAAACGACTTTTGTCTTCTTGGATTTCCTCCTGCTTCTAATGAGCGACGCATCTTTTAAAAACAAACAACGAAGACGCCGGCATTGCCATCGGAAGAACAGAAAAAAATCGACGAGAATGCGCAAGAAAATTGAATTAAGCCACGTTTGTCGGAAGGGGTGGTGGTTGGTAGGCAGAAAGAATGTCGAGTTACTAACAAACTTGCGAAAAAGTAGTTAGTCAAAAGCAGAGGGAGAAACTGAAGAATTGTAAATAAATACATTGGAGGCACGCTACAAGAAGGCCAGAAAAAAGATAAAAGCAAAACCTATGAAATATAAAAACAACGGAAGAAAGATGCGAGGGTATGTGAAGTGAAGGGGGGGGGGAGAAAGAAAAAGATTCGCCAATCTGAATCGTTAGCATTTGAGAAGTAGCTAGAATGGGGAGGGCTGATTCTGTGCTTTTTAGTCTTAATCATGCGGACTACCCTGCACTTCAATTACTGTGGAAGTAAGATCCAGAAACAAATTGGTTGAATAGGGAAATTTCTTCTTTTCAATAGGTAGACTGATATTTATATAGGGATATTTTTTATTACTTTCTTCATTCTCTTCCCCCCTTTTCTTATTTTTAACTCTATTTTTATTCGAAAGAGAAGAAAAGTTTTTAGCTTTGTTTTCGGTTATTGTTTTGCCGGATATCTGAGCTCTAGTTTTCGTTTTAAAGACGCGAAAGGAGGAATAAATAAATAATACGACTATTGCTGCGGAGAAATGTTTTCTTTTTCTTTAAGCACCTCGGGTACAAAAAATCTGACATATTATTATTATTTTGTACTAGATGCATGTTTAAAATTCTCAACTATAATTTCTATTTCTGCATATATTTCAACTAATCCTATACGTGTATAAAGTTAAAACCACTAAAATTGTGGTCTGTGAAAAAGAAAAAAAAAATACAAAAGAAAAGAATAATAATAAATTTTGAAATAAATATATTGGTTTCTTTTATTCCATTTACACGTAGCATATAATTCATGAAGAAGAAACTCTAATTTTGTATAGAAAATGAAATTTTAAATTAAGTTCCTGCTAACTTTTCGAATTGTTTTTGAAGTTAATTACGCATTTGCTGCTAGAAACTGGCAATAATATATTTCTCTTATTTTAAGTCAAAAATTAGCGGGAAGTTACTCATATTGCCAGGATAAGCATGAACGAAAGAATCAAATAAAGAAAAATGTGAATTTGATGCTTTAATATTTAAGGAAATCTATATTAACTATTTCCACTTTGAAAAGTAATTAGATTCAAAATTATTCACCTAATACAAAGCTATGTTTATTGCAATGAAAAATAAATGTAAATAATTTTTTAATTCAAATTTCTTTGAAAAAATAATGTACATCACTTAAACATTATGTAGGCTTTTTTAACAATTAAATTTAAAAATAAACAAATAAAACATCAAAATGATGCACAATCCTGAACGTTGAGTCAGAGGCATCATCGGGGTGCAAAGGGTTAATAAATTAAATGTTGTTGATAATTTTTAAAAATTCATTTCATAGTATATTTTAGTTGCCTCACAAACATTTTTATTTAGTGAACCATTCTTCAACAAAAATAAATGTACACATTTTTTTTTTCAGATTTCAAATATTTCCCACCATCCATCTTTTATGTTCTTCGGGAACGAATAATTTTACTTCTGCAAAGAATGGATTCTATTTTTGCGGAATTCCGTATCCTGAATGAAAGAAGGGGAATAAAGTTTCTCATTCTAAGCTATTGAAGGGGTATGCCAACGGAAATCGAATATCACAATAGGAATATACGAACTTAAAAAAGAATCCAAATTCCTATTTCCAATATTTATCGCGCAATTTTTCACTTTTTATGATGAGGATTACGAGTGTCTGTCAGGATTTCTAATGTATCATCAGATTATTTGAGTCGTTGAGTTTCTTTATTTTTCTTTGAGTTCGAACAGGGTCTGCGATACATGTGTGTTGTCTTGATATTTTAAAGTATTAAATGAAAAAAACAAAATAAATCTTTATTGGATATATTTTCTGTACTTGGTACTTTTGAAAAGGTTTAAGCAAAAGAATTTTTCCATTTAAAACTAATTTTAACAAATAATTTTATTAAATTTATTAAATCAGATAAGTATTTGATTTTTTAAATCATTTTTTTTTAATTCTTATTTATACTTTTAAAAAATCTCTTTCGTATCGCCAGGATATAATATATAATAGAGAAAAGTCGATAATAATATGGTATTTGTAATATATTCTTTTTAATTAATTCCAAATAATTTTTTGCCAAGAAAAATATACAAAAATTATTGCCGGCATCCTGGCATAGGGGTAACGCGTCTTCCCAGAGATCCGGGCATCCCGGTAAGAGCAGGGTTGTTCTTCTGTGTTCTATATGTAAGGTAAAGAAATGTGCACCTCTGACTGTGCAAGCGAATATGACGAGTGAGTAACATAAGTCGTACTCTTGGCCTTAGTTGGAGTTACTACAAAACAAAAGAAGCTGATTAGGCTTAAATCGTTTACTACCTCAGAGAGCCTGTCCTTGGTAAGTGGCATAAGAAACAACAACAAAAATATTAAAATGCCATATATTTCTTTAAATACATTAATGTCTAGGTGATTATAATTCTATTCATGGAATATATTACATTCTTTTACCACCAAAAATAATTTCGTAAATGAATAATTTTATTCCATTATTACATTTAACTGCTGCTCACAATTATTAAATTATAAAATTCATCTATCATCTAGATAATTTTCAGATCGATTTTTAAAAACTTGCTCGCTCACATGCATCATGTGACTCTGGTATAGCATTTATTCAATTCATTAGTATCAGTTAGAAAATTGATGGACTAAATCATCATTTACGACCAATTGCTTTTATATTATTCAAATAAACAAGAAGAATATGAAAAATAATAGAATAAACAAGAAGAATATGAAATAAATAAGAAAAGTAGGAAATTGTTTCAAAATTTAATTTTTAATTTCTAGACCACAATGAAGTTCAAAAGCATTTTTCGAATTATGTCTTACTCTCTCTCTGTTTGTCTGCGAACACGATATCTGTAAACACAAAAATGTTTTGAGTGAGATAGATTAAATTTGGTATATGAATTTTTCAACGAAGTTATATTCTATCAATTTTTTTACGAATTATGAATTTATTTATAGTATTCTGTCTTTCAAGTTAGTCAATTACAAGTGATATCGATAACTAGAAAAAGCAAGGAGGTTAGTAAATAAAAGTTGACACAAAAGTTAGCATCTGAAACACAAAGTTTTATCAAATTTTAAATCAAATCAACTCTACTGCTGACTTTTCCTCTGTCTGCCCTTTCGTGTACATGTGAACTCTAAAACTCATAAATCTTTTGACTAGAGCTGTAGTTCAGTTTCAAATTTTAGTTCCTTTGAGTCGGCAAATAAGTGTTCATATGTATTTATTTGAAGGATTCCGAAAAAATGTAAGAATTAAGCCATAGATCCATATTTCGTAATCATTTTTCACCAATGGCATATGCAAGATATATACGGCCCTGCTCAAAATCCATAATTTTATACGTTGGAGATTGGTTGGTTGGTTGGTTTGGATTTTTTTGGCACAAGGGCCATTTGTGGCCATACTGCGCCATACACGCGATAAAAGTGTTTAAAATATATTTACAAAACAAATTGTTTAAAATGATGTAAAACCAATTAAAAAATGTATAAAAATGTAAATTTGGAGATTGGAAAGTAATTAATTGGTCAGTATTTGAGAAAGTTCCTTGAAGATCATTGCCTCTGGTATTTTCAAAGAAATAAAAGTGTTCACACTATAATTTCAGGATTCTAATACTAATATAGATTTAATGTTAGGCTGTTCAAAACCACAGACGTGTGCGTGTTGCGGTTACGAATGCTGCTATTCCCCAGGTATGTTTGATTACGTGCAGAGTATACAGCATTGCTAATTACTGAACTTGATATGCACACTGTTGGCAAGGACATTATTTTAGTTTTCTATTTAAGAAATCAATGCAGTTCCTTAAGCACTAAGAGAAACAAGTTCAAACTACGATCAGATAGAGAGTGTGCACTTTATCTTATAATAAACTAAAGCTTGTAAAACATTTTTTTCTGATAAAAAAGTTGTGAAATTTTAAGCGATAGTTATTCATTAAATAGGTTCTCTTTATGACTGATATTTAGTTTCTGAATTTTAAAAACGTAGTCTCTAAATGCATTTTGTTACTGAAGTAGTAATTAATATATTTTTATTACACATCCAAAAACTATATTAATTTCTATTTCCCATAAATTAAACACTTATAAAAAGTTTGAAAGATAATAATAATAAATGTTTTATATCGAGTCAATTTTCTGAAGAAATATTAAAAAAAAATAATAAGACGTGCATTAAGAACAATATTGTCTTATTCATCATTCCATTTTCTAAATTGCCCGCATTTACAAATATATATAAATAAAAAAATGTAAATTTTCGTTAGTTCAAAATCCATAATCACTGAAAGTTCTTTAACAATTTATTTAAAATTTTCAAAAAAAAAATCAAATTCGGACAAGGGCGGAGTTGTATATATTTATTAAATAGATGTACCACCTCAAATATGTAAAAAAGAGGTGTTTTTCAAAACAACAGTACAGCGCCATCTTCTGGATATAAAATCAACACAAGAATACACTAAAGGTATTGAATTCCACATCTAACAATGCTAGGAAAAATTAATGCAACAAATGTAGTAAAAAGATTGAATACATTTAGAGGAGACGAATCTACCAAAATAATTTCAAAAACCGGAGGTTAAAAATTATGGACAATGGGGGAGGGGGGATAAAGGAAAAACATTATGCATAAGAATCGAGAACATCTCCCTGATTAAGAAATCATGCTAAGGCACTGAATAAATAGGAAAGAACCAACAAATGTGACAGACAGGTATGCGGATTCCTTGAACGAAACTGAACATTCTATAAGTCCATACCCAGAATAAATTCTTATGTGATTGTAATGAGAATCACCAGAGATAAGATAAAGCAAGACGGGGCAACTTCCGAGTAGGAGTTCAGTCTAAGGTATGGAGAAAGGGAAAATTATCATTTATGGCTATAAGATTTTCCTCTTTCTTACACTTACAGTGGAATGAACTCGGATGGGACAAAAATATTGTATACTCTCAAGCATTGTGAAATAAAGCATGAGCTGCCTATTTTCTTTATTCTCTATTTAACCACATTGAGCCACAGAAATTCATAGCTGAATATAGCTAGTATGAATCTTCTTTTTCCACTGCCAAATGAGTAAGACTGCAGTTTGGGTTTTCCCACTCTTCTGAGGTTAGGCTTAACATGTTTTCGACTGATTATTTCAAATGATTTTGCCCATTTTCTTAGAGTTTGATGCATTTAAAATTAAACATGTAAATTAATTGATTTTTCGGATTCATTTGGTTTTTTTAAAATTAAAATAAAACAAAATAAAAGAATTAAAAATTTCTAATTTTTATTGCGTTACCCCAATTAGCGGAGAAATTTCCGTTGCCCAATTGATGTTGAAAATTCGCGCATGCGCAGTGTACTCTGATTTATTTTCAACCGATACGGACTTAGTTTTGTTTTGGCTATACAACACTTTTTTTGATAATTCTGCTATATTAATTGTAATTATTTAACAAAAAATTAACTATACTAAAATGTTTCGCTGTTGACCCAAGTAGTAATTATTTTTAATTATTTTTCTTTCAAATTGCTTGTTATGTAATGTGCTTTTAATTGTTATCTGGTGTAGGTATAAAGAAATAGAATAGTTTAAGATGGTTTAAATAAGCTAAACAATTTTTGGAATATTTACAGAATTCTTATAATATACTGTAGTTTAGGTTTAATATCAAGCATTCATTAATTCTCGTACTTGGTCAAGTAGGACAAACGTTTTATAAGTTTGTTAGGTAATTTCAACAATCTTGGCGAGATTCAAAGTTATGGTGGTTAGAAATTTCCTTTATCCATATAGGAATAAATCGAACTGCTCTCGGTATATTGGAAGATTTGTAAGGAAACATGCATTTTCTTATTCCTATAAGTCCTTGCTACTTTGCTGCCGAAATTCAGTCGAAACAGACTATTCGTACTGAATATTTAAATGTTAAGCTTTAATTCTCAATTTTAAAATAAATATTTTCGAATATTTCAAAAATTATAGAAGGCCAACTGTGTGACTAATTGAGATAATTTAATTTTAAGATGAATATTTGATCTTTAAATTTCTTTAAGCCATTTAAAGAACTACTCATAAATTTGAAATTCTGATCAGATAGAGAGAATGACAGTATGCCGAATATATCAGACCAGGTTCTAAATATCCATCTCAGAATAATGTGATCATTTATAATTCGGGAAGCATTGTACAGTTTCCGTTTGCTTATATATGACAAGGACTGTGATAGTTTTTCATTACAGCTGATGTGATTGAGTGGGACGGGTTTAACTCTATCAGTACTGAAAGACTTCTAACGCCAGTTCAACAAGAACACTGAAGTAACCCGAGACGCATGAATATCACTGACATCTGCCCCTCTCTTTGTAAAAAGTGAATAACTAAAGACTCTTAGTGTATACTTTGTTGGTTATATGTACCCAGCAAGATGAATTTTTCAAACATAGAGGTGTTCTAGCACTTTCAGAGAACAATCTATCATACATTTGCTTAAGGTCATCAGATGAGCAATGCTCCTTATTGATTATCAAACACTTAAGAACTACGGTTTTGAGTCTATCACAACAAATTTTCAGAGGAATACATTTTCTTCTCCATGAACACAACATAACGTCGCTCTTGAAGGCACAAGGAAATATTGAATGTCGAAATGCTCGACAGTGTAGGGTGAGGCTATGTATGAATACTAAAGGTCATCGCCGGTGACGGTATAACTGCTCCCATAGGAGGCATGCTCTATCAGCAAATGGGAATAGTTGATTCCAAAACATATCTGTACTTACCAAGTGTCGAAACCCAACCATACAACCTTTTCGTCAACATGACTGAATTGGCAGCCAGAAGAATTTGTCTTGAAAACTAGGGCATTCTGGTATTCTGCTTCACCTAAACATGACTTATAATGAGAGGGTTAATGTAATTCATCATTTAATGTTCAAACGGTTAACCCTGTATTATATTGAGTTTGTAAAAATCCTCCTTGTATTTAATTTTAACTGAACATCTAACGCTTCCTTGTCATTGAAGTTAAGAGAGAATAGCATTCGTTAGTAATTGCGCATGTGTGTTCGTGTTTTGTGCGAAAATGTATTTTATGTATTTCTTATAAGCATTCTTGTGTTGTATAGGACCGCTGTGGCCTGGTGGTAAGCTGTCGACTTGTGAGCCCTAAGGTTTCACATTCGAGACCCACCAAAAAAAAAAAACCATTGTATAGGAGGTCATGTTATATCCGTTAGGGCCAAACATCCTCCTGCTGGTGTGGTGTGGAGATGGAGGTGCCAAATATCGTTTCCATCATTTGACCGTGATTTAAAATTTCAAGTTTCGTCCCAAAACTGTAATGATGTTGCTTTACAATGTGAGGTTAATGTAACTAAACTAAAAGAAAAAAAAACTCTTGCAGTGTGTTGAGAACCTCAAAATAAAAAAAAGTTTTAATTAACCTAGAAGAAAGTATCTTCCTCCAAATACTCAAAACGGATTTCACTCACACATACTTTATTACAAGTTGAAGTATCCATTAATAATTTTTACTAAAAGTGTAAGTTTCGAGAATTTATGCGTCAACTTTAGAACTACTTTCTTGGGAAGCAAAATGAAATTAATTTAGCATTGGATTATGGAAACATTATTTAAAAGTTAATATAATTTATACTCCGGCTGTATTGAAAATATAGTCTGGCTGCTGTCAGCTTCACAACAGGCATTACTCAAAAGCAGTCTCTTAAGCACTGAGATCAAATGAAACTAGTATAAAGATATATCTTTCCGATTACAAAGGAATGTGATAAATTGGCTCATCATTCCCCAGGTTAATGCATTCTTTGCCGAAAAGCTTAACATTATTTTCCTAGGGATGCATCTGTCACCTCGAAGCGCTTAAATTGCGCATTAAAATGGAACCGTTACATGGTCCCTGGAGAAATATGTTAATCACTTTAAAGGTCCTGATGGTTTGTTAGCGGAACTACCACTAAGGAGGCATGTGACACCACTTCAAAAATTTCCATGACATTCCGTCCTTTTATTCTTTGTTTGAATAGGGGAGGGAATGTTAACTTGTTATAATGAGTTAGTCCAGAAAATAATTAATTAGATGAGGAGTGTTAATTTGTTACATGTGATTCAGAATAGTTACTGAATATATCTGATGACTGCATAAACGTGACCTATAAACTGCATATGCGATTTATTAACATTTATATATCCTATAACAAAAGAATGATTGAAACTGAATAGTTTATTTCAAGTTTATTTAAAAGATGGATTATTTATAATTAAATTTAGTTACTTAATTGTTAAATAATAAAATATGGTATGTATTGTATAGTATTTTGTTAATGATATGCTCAAAACTCCAGTAAAATTATATTGAGAAAATAAGCTAATATGAAACATCAAAATATTTACAAATGATCTTTCAATTAACCCTTAACTGGGGAGGTGCGTTCTGTCAGGCCACTAATAATAGAATAGAATAGGGGTGACTTATTCTATTTTTAGTTCAATTAAATGGATTGGCCAGTACTTAAGTGCTAGTACTTAAGATATATGTTTAAAATATCCTAGAAATCATGTTACAAAAATCACACAAGCCGATAAAAATGACTTCAATTTTACTCATTGTTATTTGTTTTTATTTTTCATATAATTGTTGAATTTTACATTAGATTATTTTCTCTATACTTTTGTAAACTGAAGAATAAATATGATTTAAAAAGTAAAAAATAATATGTTTTTTCAAGAATTTTATTTATTGCAATATCCTAAGAAAGCAAGTTCCATCATCGGTGGAAGGAGCTCAATTCCATCTTCTTTATACCCACAAGGGTAGTGAGAACCAATTACCATATCGGAAGCTTCTCATCCTCAAGTCGGCACACCCCAACATAGGATCTCTGCTTAGAGAAATTAATTTGTTACAACAAAAACCAAACATAAGCATAATTTAGATATAAACAAATATCTGACATATAAGTGGTATATTAATCAAAGACTAATGTTAAAATACAATTTATTTATATTTGACTTGATTTAGATAAAGACACGAATAAAACTTTTATTGATATACAGCATTAATAAGCGTGGAAAAATAAAAATAAATTATAACAGTAAAAGAAGTGATAATAACAAAGATAAAAACATATTTTCTTGATCCCAAGATTCGATTTGTTGTTAATTTAAAAAATTAAAAAATAAGTAATTCTAAAATTAGATTTTTTCTTTTATTATAGAATCATTTACTTATAATGCCACGATCGACGACGCCATCTATTCTAATACCCGCATTTTCTGATTTATTTTTATCCTATTAAAATAAAATCACGTTCATTAGATTTTATTTTCTCAGACTGCTATGAAATCATCTTTTGAAACGAATACTTCGCTATTTTTAATGCTGATTTTGTTGCTAAATATTAAATATTAATGAAAATTTTCTTGGTAGAATAAAATCAGTCATCATGCATAAAGAGAATATATTCTTAAATTTCAGGCCAGTTCATTAGCAGTCCCAGAACACCGCATTAGAATAAGAAATGGAAAGCTGAATAAATTAGAGATTTCACTAATGAATTTTCCATTTACCTTGCACATAGGGGTCGATGACTTCCGTATCTGAATCAACTTGAAGGTGATCTTGAATTAGTTTCTCTTTTCTTGAAGAATTCCTGGCGTGTCACATATCCTGTTTTAATGATACTCAAATTGCATGAATTATCCATTTGCATTTCAAAGACAATACCAAAGGTTTGTCTTTGAAAACAATACTAAGCAGACAAAAAAAAATTTAAAATATGCTATCTCAAATTTCATGTTATCATGTAAGTTCATTATTTTTAATGCATTGTTGGCCATAATTTAAGTCATTAACCAATTTATACAGGTTTGAAAATAAAATCATGTGACTATCAGAATACGCATGAGTCGATATATCGACAAACGGGTACATTTAGAACATTCGTGTCAAGTTCTAACTTTTTTTGGTGATAAGTTGCCAAATGGGAAAACCTTCCTTACCATTTTTCTTTTCTGATAGTGAAAAACTGATGTCCCCAAAGCGATAAATCGTCAGTATTTTACCAGTTGATTTTTTGTCGTGAAAAACCTCATACAAAACCATGATACCTATTATAAAAACATTTTGACTACAAAAAATATATCAACGTTTCCGCTTACTTAAACTTTTGAATTATAAATTAAATTTCTATTTTAACTGATTTTTTTGGCAATAAATTGCTAAATGTGACAACCTTTTGGATTGTTTTCTAATAATCCTAGCAGCAAACTTAGCAGCAAACTAGCAGCCTTAACAGCGATAAATCGCCAATTTGTTGCCTACACATTTTGAGACTTTAAATTCCTTAAATTAAAGCAACAGCATGTTCTCATATGATTATACTAAACTTATTTGAGTTTTCTGTAGGACTACAAGAATATTTTCCAAATTGCATGTGTTTTTTTCCCACCACTGTCATATTTAAATGTTTTGCTACGTAATATATAAACATAACTTTGAAATGGAGAAACAATAGAAACAAATTATAGCCTTAAAAATCAAGTACTTAATTCAGCTAAAATGTTTTTCTTCAAAAGCATGTTTGATCAACAGTATTTAGATGAAACTTTTTAGCAATATATCATGCAGTTATCTTTAAGTGTAGAATAAGTTTCCATTTGACGATTTTAGTCTTTTTCGTAAACAATAGTAAACAACTGCAATTGGCACCTAAAGTTGGAAATGAGTGTAGTTAATTGTGTTTTTTCCGTGGAAAGCTGCAGCAGCTCTGAAATTTATAAGCTGTGGCAGGAAGCGTATGATGAAAGTGCATTGTAACGTTGAATTATAGAAGCGTCATAATGTGTTTTAGAATGGAAAGACAAATTTTGAAAAACATTCATAGACTATATAACTATTTTTCTTCACCGAGTTTTTTTTTACTTATTGAGACGCTTGCGTCATGGTTTGGGAAACGTTTAAATAACTGTGGTAATCACTCCGAAAAGTAGAGTTTGAATGCAAAAAGCATAAAAGTAAAGTGATTGTAAATATCCTATCTGTTTTGTTCATTTAATAAACGCAACGAAATTTTTGAACTGACTATCATAAATTTGAAACAATTATGATAGAATTTAGATATCCATAATTAAGTTGAGTTGATGAAAATCCATATTTAGTTGTTTAACTGAGAGATGTAGCCAACAAATCATTGGACTTAGAGCTGCCAAATTCAGTATCAGCATATATTGAAGGATGCAATTGCACATTTATGAGTGTTTTAAATTTTAACTAAAATTTTCGTGAAATTGATTATTCAAATATTTTCACACATTTAAATGCGCAGAAAAGTGATTAGAGCAAATAGAAAAGATATATATCGGTGATCGGAATATATTTTCCTGGAATCGATATATATTGCATGAAATATGTATGAATGATGGATATTTTAGATAATATATATCATTATTGGTGCAAATATACATGAGCACTGCATCTTTAATTGAATATATATCATGGCATGAAGTATATATAATGCTTTATATTTTCAAGCGACACAAGAACCTTATTTGAAATAATGGAATCGTCAGCTATTGCGGAATAAGATTTTCAAGTACTTTTTAATGAACCAATCTAGCATTAATTAAACATGAACTGTTGTTGAATCACATTTAAATTTCAAGTATTTCTGCTATGAAGCTCATGAAAATCAAGTGGTTTGACTATTTAGTACAAAGTGATCCGTAGTCTAAGCAGCACAAATATATACATATTCATTTATTAGGAGTATTTGGGTATTTTGGGATATTGTTTTGCTGCAAGAACCATATTTGGCTAAGCCGTGCCATACCAATGGTTAAAAGTTAAAATCAAGGACATAAAATGCTGAAAAGTCAACAGCAGTTTCTAAAATGTGCGCTAAAACCCTGGTAATATTGTAATATTGGCAAAGTTGCTTTAAAAAAACAAGTTGCAATGCCAGCAAAGGAAGGGAGTTACCAAATATACGACGAAAATGCAATAGTTTGTAAGGCACTAAAAGAACTTGGATTGTTTATTTCATCCTTCATGCCACACGCGGTAACAGATGAGGATTTAAAAAAAATTTCTGAACATGAGAATTGAAAGCAGGACATTCTACTAGAATATGTTTGACAGTAAAATTAGTACGACAAGTGACATACGGACACGCTTTCTCAGAAAATGAGGTTCTTTATTATGTGTGGAATGTGTATATCCTATACGGAGGCGAGTCAATTTGACATCGGTTTTTCGGATAAAAAGTGCAAGTCACAAATGAATGGAAGGTTTATTGAAAGAGAAGGAGCAGATATTGCTGCACAACAGCCCACTTAATTACCATAAATTCTTACATGATTCGGAACAGAGCTAAAAATTATTCTAAGAATTATAAAAATTATTCTTCAGAAGCAGAAGAGCAGTCGGTATTTTTAAGGCAAATTAATGCAGTCAATTGTCATTGTGGCATCTTTTTTTAGGAACCAATCAAAAGGTTTGGTTCACTATATTACCTCGGACATTAGTGATGGTATTGCACTTGGAATTCCATTGTCGATTTACCATTTCATGATAAACAAAGCATTCTCTAGAATGACCTCAATTGCATGAATTAACGATGTCAGAAAATTCTAATAACTCTTGGCGCTGTTTTAATTGCCTTGTGTGATCTCTACGAATAAATGCAGAGATCCTGATTGTTTTGTAAAATCAATGTTAGTATCTACTTGCGGTGCTGAGGACAGTGACTCGCTATGGTCAAATGGTTAAATTTAACCCAAAGTACAGTTAAAATCACACTATCGCTGGTGTGGGCCTACTTGCGTCATTGGCAACAGGAGCTAAAATTCTTCAGCTAATATACTTTCTTCTTGTGGCGTTGGCAACAACGGAGAGCAGGATTTAAAAATATAAATGTCAGATGAAACAATGCGAATGTTATTGTTTCTATTTAATCTTCCTATAGTCTCAAACATTGGATTTGAATAATATATGAACGCTTTTAAAAGCAGCTATGGTAAACGCACATTTATCTCAACACATCCTACAGGAATATCTCACAGTTTTTAGTGATGAAGTTGTATGCCTATTCACCATCGCTAAATACTTAACACTTAACATCGCACTAACACCTCCGTTTCTAGGGTTGAAGTGGCCCTTTCTGATTTGGCATAAATGTAGGGGAAATTTAATAAAATAAAAAAAAGGGAAAAGAAAGAAAAATATTACGCAAAAATCAATTTATGAGAATTTGACATTCAACTACTCTTCAATCTAGATCTAAACCTCAAATGCGGTGTGTATTTTCGTTTCCTTTTTCATATGATTGATGTCATCAAAATACATCGTTATAAGATTATTTCTTTTAACTGTATTCAAACAAACTATATTTAAATTACTATGCAAAAAAAATTATGTTTGTAATGAACTGAATAGGCATTTGTAATAAATTGCATTCCGATTGTTCTTACTTAGGAGGAATATATGATATTTGAGTCTTCCTTTTACCTTGTATTTTTTTTTCAAATAAGAAAATAAAGTAATTATAAATTATATTAAATGCATTGTAAATACTATTAATTATTCAATCATATTAATTACTTTACTATTCAAAACAAATCAATGTATTTTTATTTCAATTTGTCAATTTATAATTTTATAAATCATGGAAGATGATCCATTTCTGACATATAACGTTAATTAATGCAACTTAAGAATTTCGCTCTTTTTCCATTCCATAGCTTTAAATTTATAGACATCTTAAAATTATTTCCATCGCATTGTATGCTTGAAATAATTGATCGCCAAATAAGCCTTATTACATATCTTTATTAATTTATTAATAAAAATTATGTTCATATTTTGTGCACGAAGAGACACAGCGAAGTGTTCAGCTCTAAATGAATATGTTTTATTTAAATGAATATTTTACATCAGAGCTGTAACATCTCGAACAAGCTGCTGAATATTTTAAATATTTTTTTCAATATTCATTTAATATATACCGATTATTTTATCTAGATAATAAAAAATTAATCAGTATTGAATAGAGTATAAATAATGAATAATTATAAAAACAGCTCTGGGTACAAAAATACAAGATATTTAATAATGTTTAATACATGAAAATCTACTTTATTGTATAATACTTTAGTAAAACTGTCTAACAATTGATGTAAATTTATTATTTAATTTTAAGAGATAAATTTTATCTTTATTCGGAAGCTATATAACGTTACAAAAATTAAGGCTGTAAAAATGTTTATGTCTTTTTCAAATTTTCAAATTTTTAATCACATTTTTTTCTCATAAATGATATACTTGACTCAGCTGGAAAAAGAATATATACTTTCTACATCAAAGGTATGAACAGAAAATAAAATCCCTTTGGAAATTCATAAATTATGTATAATTCTTTTTAAAAAATTATTATTTTGATCTTTCCGTTGGGATTAGATTACATTTTATCTCTATTTCATTCTTCATTTTTGAAAATATTTATCTTTACATAAAAAAACGCTGAATATGAATACATGTTTATATTCAAGTATAATTATATTCACCTATTATTTAAAATATAATATTCTATATAATTTTTTTTCTTCAAAATTTGATTCAGCGTTGGCTAAAAATATAATTCATTCTTGGCATTCTTCAAATAACTTCTAAGCGAAGAATAAATAATTTTTTTCATTGTGCTTTGATATTTGAAAATTGTTAGTTTAAATATTTTCATACAAGTATTGTTTTTTTAAAAATATTTAATGCTTGAGATTCAGTTATGTCATGGTATTCAATATATTTATGTAGAAATAGTTCCAATGCGAAATATATTTTTACATTTCATAGTATGACTTTTTTAATTTTTTTGTTTAGATTTATTTTGTAACCACTTACAAAGCTTTATGCAATAAACGTTAAAATTCATTATTGAAAATGATAATATATTTATTGAATTTATGTCTTAGAAATAAAATTTACTAGTATATTTCTTTTTACTAAAATTATACAGAAAAGAGATAGATAAACAGACATTGTAAATAAATAAGCTCTCTGATATTTTCTAACTAATCCACTTACGTTCTTCAGAAAAATAATTGTTTGATACTGGAATTTGAGTGTGTGAAATCAAAGGAAATACTCATTTAATCGAAAACGAAATGAAATGCAATGTCTGGAGTTCACATAGGTTGACTGAGAGCTACTTATGTGGGCTTTTGGAACAAAGGATTATTGTTCAGTCATGCATGATGTGAAGAGAATAATTTGATCAACATATTTAAAGACATGAGTCAATGCATTAAATGAGTCAATGTATTTCCCCCACCCGAGTAAATAGAATCTTCCTGTTCTTATCTGTTCTGAAATTTCCATCATTAGAGAAATTTGAGGGGACTTTCTTTGACTATAATTAGAATCCTCGAGAACTTTCGCACAGAATTCTCTTAGAACCTCAACTACTTTTCATTTTATTCTCAAGGAATCGGAGAACATTTCTCGACCCTCCCTCTTCCCAGCACCGTCGTCAACCCCTTTTACAATTCTCGAGTGGGCACTTCATCGAAAAAAAAGAAGTCGGGAGCAAGTGGAAACCAACCCCTTTGTGCTTTGATACCGGCATCTCACGGCGGCGTTTTCTTCTCGTATTTCCTCTTGCTTTTAATGAAAGGCGCATATTTTAAAAACAAACAGCGAAGTCAGCGTTGCCATAGGAAGCAAAAGAAAAGAAAATCAACGCGAATGCGCAAGAAAATTGAATTAAGTCGTGTTTGTTGGAAGGGAGGAAGGTTGGCAGGCACGAGGAATGTCGAGTTGCTAACAAACTTTAGAGGGAAAAAAATGTTTAGTCGAAATCACTGCGAGTAACACAGGAATTGTAAATAAATACACTAGAAGTGCGCGGCGAGAAGGTAAGGATGAATAAAACAATAAAAGCAAAACCGATGAATTCTAGAAATAACAGAAGTAAGATGCCGGAGGGGGAAAGGGGTTGAGTAAAGGGGAGGGGAGAAAGAAATTCGCCAATCTAAATCGTTAGCATTTCAGAAAGAGTTGGAGGATGAGTCTTTGCTTTTTCAGTCTTAATAATGCGAACGACCGTGCACTTAAATTACTGCGGAAGTAAAGTCCAGAAACAAATAGGCGGAAAGGGGACTTTCGTTTCTTTGCAAAGTGGAGTGATATTTACCCCGGGAGTTTCTTTTTTCTGATAATATTTTCATTTCTTTCTTTTTCAACTTATATTCTTTTCTTACGGACATTAGAAAAAAAATGTTATATTCTTTATTATCTTTATTTAGCCAAAATGTGAGTTTATTTTTTTTAAATTCATGGTAGTATTTTATAAATGCAATACGGTCTTGAGTATCCAGCATAACGTAATGGAAAAGTAAACCATAAAACAAAAAATTCGTATACATTGGAGATCCGTGAACTCATCGCTATATATTCCATACTTGAAAATTAAGTTTTTGTACAAAAATTCACTGTTGTGTTCTTTCTCAATTATTATTAAGTACTAAACCTTCCATTTATCTCAAGTCTAGTAGGGTGTGAACGCTCCCCGGTGAATTATAGGTAATATTGCTAGTTTCTGCTGTAGAATCTTATCGCTGTATAACGTCTAATTTCTTATCATTGGCATTGAAACTTTTCTTCATTTATCACCAACTTGAAATCTTTACTGTCGTGCTTTTATCTACTGACGGTACTTATAAGCCCCATTAAAATCTGGATTATATTTTCTTAATATGACTATTTTTGCCGATGGTATTCTAAAAAACACTGAGAACATATCAAAATAGCAAGAAGTTAATATGAGTTAAAAATTAGGAATGAAAAAAAAATTAATTAATAATTAAATTAATTAAGATATTTCTTTTAATTAAAATTTTTATCTTGGGCTCTCGGGGATTATTCTGCAAGGAAACTGAACTACTGATGCAAAAATGAATTAGAAAGTTGATGGCAAAATAATTCAATAAATAAAGGGTTAAAAACATTAAGCATATCACGAGAATAATTTACGAATACTATACAGTTATAATCAGAGACAACAGGGGCAGCTGAGGTTCGTTACACGCTGATGAAAAATGGACATGGAGCAGAACGCTGCTCATGTCACAATTTGTATTTTGCACACGACCGAAAAGGAATCATATCTGACGCCAATTCCAATGACAATTTTACGAAGCAAACCTTTCTTTCCTCATTTAAAGAAGCTAAAAGTAATTTAGATCCGGATAGTACAGAAGCCGCATATTCGTTAACCGGATACTCCAGAATTGTATAATTTTGCGAAAGGAAAGTGCTGCTTTTGAATGGAAAATTCTTGATACCAAATATCCTAACTATACTTTCTTTTTACTATCGTTATCAAACGTTTTTTTACTAAGAATAATAAAATATATAATTCATCATTTAGATTTGAGCCTGTCTTACATATAATAAGAAAATATTGATCAATAATTGATCACTTTCTATTGATGTGGAAAAATTTCTTTTATTTTTAATATATGACATAAAGATTGCAGATAAATTGTATCATTCAATAATTGTGAACAACGTGTATCCTTAAATGATTCGAAAATTAGAAAAAGTATATTTAAACTCGTAGAAGATATAGAACATACTTTCATTCTTCCACACTAAATATTTCTAAAAATATTTTGCCATACAAAAAATGAGGGGGAAAGATTGCGTAGATTTTTCATTAATCATTTTTGTATATTCACAATTTTATTATAATTGTTTCATTTCATTCCAATGATCAGCCTTCTTTGAAAACGGATGAATATGGCAAATTTGATCATAGAATACTTAACAAGATTGTGAGTATAATAGTTTAATTAATAGTTCAAGTTGCTTGACTATTTATCATTATCTTAAATTCCAGAAATTTAATAACGTATCATATAACATATTTTATTAATTTACCAATAATCTCATCCTTATTACAAATTATTTAATTTATGAAAATTATATATCTATGAAATATTGCATGTCCATGAAATTTCTTGTCAACGGTTCTCGTTTAACGGTTTTCCTTTTCTTTATTACCCAAACAATCATTACCATTCATTTTATTAAAACTAGAATGCTTTTTCTGTATTATTTAAACAAAGTTTTTTAATGAAGCAATTTGAAATTAGATTTCAATAATGAAAAAAATGCGATGTCACTTCCTTTCAATCATTAAATATCAAAAGTTTTTTTCCCGAGATTACGCAGCTTTTGCACCAATCATTTTTGATTTTATTCTTCTGCTAATTTTTTTTAAGAAGATATGAATCCAGAAAATTTAGAGATATGAAGCAAAGTAAAGAAATGCATTTTTATTATAATTTTTTAATGGCTATATCAGAGAAAATTTCACAAAATAAAAGAAAAATGTGAATTGAATGAAAAGTCTAAAAATCCTGTTTCCAATATTTATTGGTCCATATTTCATTTTTTACGATGAGGATTAAGAATATCTGTCATGATTTCTAATGCATCACTAGAAGTTTTTGTTCCTTCTACATTTTTTTTTACTATGAACACAGTTTGTCATATTACTATTTTGGTTCAAGAAATAATTTTTTTTTTGAAAAACTCCTTCTAAAAAAGTTTTTTCAGAGTCTTGAAAGAATGATAGTTAATCTTAGTAACTTACATTATAAGTTAGGAAATTTTGTCTTAAATTAAAATGTTTTTTTTAATTTTTAATTTTAATGTAATTACAACTTTTAGTGTATAAAAATTTACTATAATTTTATAAAAAATAAAATAATATGTAATTACTATATTTTATAACAACAAAAGAAATACAGTTTATATACTTCTTATCATCTGTCTTTCCTTGATCTAAATCGGATATATTTCATAAATTTTAAGGACTATTGTTTTTGGGAAAGGTTTTGGTATTAAATTATTATCACTAATCTAAGGTAATGAATTATATTATTAATGAAGTTTTTATAGTAATAAAGATATTGAAATTCAAAAATGTTTAGGATTTCTTATAAGGCTTTCTCAAATCCAAACTACTCACTTTTAAAATGATATTCGTTCTATTCATGGATCCAAAACTTTTAGAAGATAATTCTACCTTGGAATCATTCCAACTGACTTGAGAAATATCAATTCTACAGGTTTTAGTTTGGAGTTCATTGTGCTTCTTGCACTGGGATCTAGAACATTGCTTCATTTTCCAATGCAATTCCTTTATATGCTTCATAGCTTCACTCTTTATATGCTTTATATGCTTCATTACCTCACTCTTTATATGGCTTATAGAACTCACTGCCTCATTCCATTTCTTATATGCTTTATATGATTTATTGCTTCATTCTTTCACTATTTATACGCTTTATATGATTCACCACTTCATTCCTCCCCTCTTTATATGCTTTATATGATTCATTGCTTCATTCTTTATGTGCTTTATATGCTTCATTGTGTTTCTTAAACTGGGAACGAGGATATTTATTTACTTTCCAGAGTAATCCTCTTTATATGCTTCAACTATTTATTTAATTCATATATGACAATATTCAATGAGACTTAAATTTTAGTATAAAAGTGAATAGTGGAGTTACAAAAAATATTTGCTTAGATTTAGGATAGTTATTGTCTTGCGTCTTGAGACAATCGTGATGACACTTTTCTTGGCAATAAAAGTTTCTTCTATTTTAAGGATAAGATTATGAATAGCTATTTACATATATACATTAAAATTCCTGTTTACATCTAAACCCATTTCTTGGAATTCTGTCCAAGGGATCTATTACAAAATTGCACTTATACCGATATCAGCCAAGCAAGTCCATGCAACAGTTCCCCTCTTCACTTCGTCTCCGTTCAACCATGAGACAGGAATAGAGGTGAGAGTTACTGTTTTTACCGTCGATCAATTAATACTTTATTTTAGAAAAGTGGTTGATCATAAGGCAACTATATTAAACTATAATTGATTTAATTTCCTTTATTTACTGTGCAGTATACAAAGATATTGTAAAATAATCCCAGATCATTTAATGTTGTATCGAAATGGCATTATTATTCTAAGATATTCTTATTACACCACCAAAATAACACATAGCTTTCAAAATGTCAATCAGCATCGTGAATAATATTTTACAGTACCTTTGTGCTAACATTGCTGGCATAGTTGTAAGATTTCGGCCAGTGAACCGTCGGGTTTCTTTTTCGAAACTTGACTCCACCGAAGAACTGTCGTGTGATGGGTCTGCTGCACGTTAAATCCGTCAGAGCCAAGCTCCCTTCTACTACTGTGGTTTGGTATAGATATGAAAGGGGGATGCTAGCTCAGGAATCTTCCTTGTTATCTGACGGCGGTTCAAAATAACGAAGCCTGCCCCAAAATAACCCTAATAATGTTTTATAATGGTAATTTAATACAAATAAGGTAATTAATTGTGCTAGTTTATCATGAAGATCTCATGATTTCTTTCATATTCTAACTAACATTCATCTCCTCTAGAAGTTTAATAGTTGTTTACATAAATTGCAATACCTATTACCATTGTTGAAATATTTTAATGAGGATCTGTGTACAGCTCTGAGTTACATGTAATTATATGTGTGGATTTACAAACCATTTATGGTATTCAAATAATGTCGAGAAAATAAAAATGATGAAATTTTTGTTCCACAAATATTTAAAATGCATAAATGAATACAAATATAACATAATATAGAATTTCAGTAGAATTACATGACAAAAAGAAACATTTATTTATTGATTGATTCAGACACATTTTATTTGAAGTATAAATGTCACAAACACAAAAAAATCACGAGCAAAAAAAAATAATTAAAAAATGAAATAAAAAACAAACAAACATTATAAAGGCATTGCAATTCTTTTAAACTACATCAGAATAAAATGTTAACATTTCAAAGATTTAAGGAAAACTAAAACTTAAGAAAAAAACAAGTATCCTCATTTATAATGGTTGGTTGTATAAAGTTTTAAATTTTTAAAAAGAAATTGAAGTTTCCATAATTGGTAAAAAGGCAACTATTCTTTCGAAAACTTTCTTTATTTAAATAATTCATTACAGATGCAATTGGAAATTGGTAATGTTTTTTTCAGTTTCTCCATCATCACACTGATTAATCTAAATTTCAAAATTTTGTGATATTTTTTGCGATTGTAGATTTGTTTAGATGAAATTCTCTGCTGTAAATGCAATTAGAAAGTAAGAATCTACCTGATATTTTGAGTCATAACCACAATTTAATGTCTTGTCTAATTTTAAACCTTATAATTGTAAAAGAAATGAACTATAATACTTTAAGGATTATACAATATATTTACAAAATAATTAAATTGAAATCATTTGCTCTAAAAACAATTAATAAGGATTTTGGATTCAAAATGCTTTCAATGGTTTTACCAATTTTTAACAATTTATATATCATGAAAGAGGAGGTTGCAGGAACATTTATTTTCTGAAAGTAAACCATTTTAGAGAATTTTAGAATTATATTTTACAAGACTTTTAGAATTCCTAATTTAAAATTTGTACTTTTAGAATTATTTTTTACCAACTTGGGTTTATATTTATAATTTGGACCATGAATTTATTTTCAATATTCCAAACAGGAATTTATATTCGATATTGCAAACATGAATTTTATTCCATGTTGAGAGCATGAATATTATTCAATATTTTCAACATGAATTTATATTTATTTTAGACATAAATTTATATACAATCCAGAAGCTAAAGATATTATACTAGCGGTGAAAAATTTTAGATTCGACGAGTAATTTTTATACGAAACGAAAAGAGTAATACAGAGGGAAAAAAACAAATTAGCCTTGGGCTTTATATCTCCAAGAAATGCAACTAAATTATTTTTTAACATGTTTATATTTTAAAAATTTATAATGAAAGAAAGGAAAAATTGCAAAAACTATTTTTTGTGATTATAATTTTAAATTAAAATCTTCTGAAATTATTTAAAAAAATTATTAGAACTGATGAGAAACTGGTAAATTCGGCTCTTTAATTTAATTTTTATCCTCATTAGAGTAAAAGGAAATACCTTTGATCTTTTATAAACAATAAAATATGTAAATGTTTCTTTTGACAAAATATATTTTACCTAATTTGTTTGAAAATAATCTTTTTTCCATTCTTCTTTATTTATTAATGAAGCTATGAAACGCTTTATGGAAAATTCAATTAATATGTAAAATAATCACAAAAATTTCTTTATTTTCCTCGTCATCATGTCGAATAAATTTATCCCAAATTTTATATTATAAATATCAGTATTTTTATTTATTAGAATAAATGCAACGTACTTGTAATAAATTTCTTGCAATTTATGATTTTAATTTATATAGTAATGTGTTCTGTTATATATTTTCTATAATATCAACATTTACATCAAATGTAATTTAAATATTAATTGAGTAAGTTGATTGAAGCATTTTAATCTTCATTTTTGAATTATGTTTGTTGTAAAAGGAGATGTGTTTTAATTATTTACAACTGTATGTACATCATGTTTATCTCTTGTGTGAAAAATGATATTTGTAACACTTTATTTTCTGCATGCAGTTAAATTAAAAGCAATGTATCTTTATTTAATAAAATAATGAAATATGAGTGCTTATTTATATCTATAAAATTGATAATGTAATAGGATGAAGTAATAAAATTGGAGTTTTAGAGCAAGCAATGAGATTAATAATTTTCTGTTTTTTTATGCTACTAAAGTCATAAAAATCGAAATATATTTTGAATCCTTACTTCGTTTAAAAGCAGAAACTAATGCCCGTTTTAATCTCTGGTATTTTTTTCAGCTACAGTATTATTTGTTCCACTGTCAAAAAATATTTCTTTTTATTTTTGCTTAGTCTAGCCCACTTATTTTCCATATGACCTTCGCAGCTTGCGGTTGAAAAAAATACACACATTCTTCCTTATTTTCACTAGAAAAATAAAAATTGACACCCTAATGTATAAATCTAAAGAAAAAATAGTTTTAAAAACATTTATTTTTCATTATTTTGCTTTAAAAAGAGTTTTGGTATTAGAAATTAAAATCTTCGCCGGTATAATTTTAGCATAAGTGTAGAGTGGTTCCTTTTACTTACATATAAAATCCATTGCACTTTTAATTTTAATATAAAAATTCACAGACAATTGTTTACCATTTTGGACTTTTTAAATCCATATTCGAATTTAAAAAAATAAAGCTATAAAAATAGGAAAATATTTTTTTTAAATTTTCATAAAAATTCATCATTAAAAGACCTAAAACGCAAGTCAATATTCAGTTAATTCTCAGTTTTAATTGACTTATACCCAACATGCAGAAATGTTTTAATGAAATCATGTGATAAGCTTCAATTATCTTATATTTATATAATTGAAAATATTTCTGAACTATTTTTATAATTAAGAAAACTGAAAACTAATTGAATTGCAGTTGACTATAAATGTAATATTTCTCAGTTTGATTAATTTTAATTCTTTGAAATATCCATTTAATTTTATAATTAAATTATCACTATATATTGTTGCATTTGTATTAGACTTTTTTTAACATACACAGTATGATAACAAACAGTATTTTACTCGTAAGACATAAATTTTTGTAATTTTCCTAAACGATTTAGAATATATTGAAATCAGTTCTAAAAAATGTCAGCAAGAATATATAACATCCGTAAAAATATAAGCTTATTACTGTAGAATCATTCACTATTTAATTTTAAAGATTTTTAGAAGAGTCTATGAAAACAAAATTCTTCTCCTTTTCAACATGCAGTCTTATCTGAGTTCAGGTGAAGCAATGAAAAAAATCGGGTAGAAGTAAAATATTTCTTTTGCAAAAATAAAATAATAATATAATATTTTATATTCACTAGTCGGATATTAAAGCATTTTTAAGATATCTTATGAGCATTATTTAATATAAGATCTAAGCATGATATAACTTTAAAAATCTAATATTAATCTAAAATTATATAACGTATCGAATTCAATATGAGCGAGTTCCCTTGTAAAAATGATTTGATTTCCTCATTAACCTTTTTAATTTCCACATCAAAATTACCTTCAAGAATTAAATTATTTCTATTCTTTTTTCACAATAGTTTTAGAAAAGACTTTGATATAGATTAATAAATGAAAAATAGAAACGAAAACAAACTGTCAAGAATGCTTTCTTTTTTAGGAATATTCTGATTTCGGATTTTTGATTCGGAATTCAAACAAAATGTGGATTTAGTAGTAAGCTATTCAATGTCACGCCTGTGTGCGTGTTGTGGCTTCTGATTTCCCAGGTATGTATGATTACGTGCAAAGTATGTAGTTTTAATAATAACGAAAATTGGTATTCACAAAGTTGGCAAGGACATTCTTTTTCTAACCCAAAAATTAAAAGGAAAAGATTTATTTTAACATTTCGATATTCTCAGAAGTTTTGAAATCAAAACCGGACTTCATACATTGTCTCAGAATAAATAAATATGATAGTGGATATTTAATAAGCT
>JAOUZG010035355.1:507682-527742 GCA_026289955.1 Argiope argentata
TTCAAGAATTTTTCTTTCTCTTATAGGGAGTATATTGAAAGATCTGTACTTGTCAAACAATTACAATTTTGTATTTTGTGGAATCTGCAGATTTTAGACTTCCTTGAGCCAGAAAAATACATTTTTGAAAAATGCTTATTTGTCTCTATATTTTCCTTTGATAAAAATATTTCAAAAACATTTGGAGCAAAGCAAATGGAATTTATCATACATTCTTTATACCAAAATAGAATTTTGGACAAAATATATTCAGTGGAAATCCCTCTTTATCCGGATATTCGTGTATAAATTACACAATAATTGCAAAACGAAAAGAGACAAATACAATTCTGAACGTAAATTTAACCTCAGAAACTTAGAGACCTGTAAAATTTGAAACTTAATCTAACAAGAAGTTGAATATCCCCCGATCTCTACTTTCAGAAGTACGTAATTGTGGAAAAACTTAAAAAGGGAATTGCTTAAATATTTCAAATTTGATATGGGATTTAGGGACTGGAAGTATAGTTCGAATTCAAAGTATAGCTTTCAAGTATAATTCAGTCTATTTGAAGAAATGCGTTTGAAACACGAATTCCTGTTATTAGAGCTAGTAAGAATGCTGTGAGAAATCCAAACACGCTTTTTGTATGTGTTACCTGTTTACATCAACTTATCTTCATTCCTAAAATCAAAATCCGAAAATATATATGTATACCGAAGGGACCGAGAAAAGGTTAAAATGACTTGCGCAAGAGTCAAATTTGGCTTTGCTATTGACGAACATTCAGTGACGACGAACATTCAGTGACTTTGCTTTGACGAACATTCAGTGAATGTACAGGAGCAGAGAAGAGTATTAAATTGAGATTTGAGGTTAGATACATTAAAGTAATATCACTACAACGCTTGATGCATCTCATATTTTACACCTCATTAAATCTAGAAAACGAATCTATGGGGTTATATTTGTCTTTGATCCTCTGTGAGGGTTAGATTAAGATGAAAAGACGAATACAAATTTGTTGTGTGGTCCTTATACCAAAGGTAACAAATGAAACCCCGTGTTTATCTGTATGAATTAAAGTTGATAAATATAAAAAATATGAAACAAGCTAATTCCAGGTTATTTATCTTATTATAGACCCATGTTTATACATTTGTATTACATTATTTACAAAGTATATGGAAAAGATTTATTTTTTATTACTACACTTCTTCGTTTAATCGTTTAACGTCTACTCATTTTTATATGGAAGTCATCAAGTTTTGTGTTATAGTTTTAGGCTCAAAACAGAAAAACAGTTTGATTTTACAAAAATAACATATTCAAAATAACATATGATAGTGTGTATGTAAATTTAAATCTTCATTAATCTCATACATATATTTTTAAAATTAATCACTTCATTCTAAAATGTTCTCTTATTTCTTTTTCCAAATTCAAGTTTCTTTTTAGTTATTTCTAACATGTTATCTAAAATTTGGGGATGGTTTTATTTATTACAATCTGAGAAAGGAGGTAAAAATTCTTTACGCCTGTGGCATAACACCTAAAATTCCCTTTCTTAAAGCACGTGCCAAAAAATCCCTATCAAAATCTATCACTAAAATTATAATGGGGTAAAACTTTACTCTTGTATGACAACGCTCGCAACCCATCGTTTAATCGCTTAGCCGAACAAAAAAGCAAATTGTACTATTTCTAATTGTACCTACTATTCTATGCCCTTCAGTATTTATTGAGTCTACTTTTATTTAAACAAAGAGATAAATATCTTGTTAATATACTCTGTTCAAAATGTGATAGATAGCTATAAATTACTCCTGAAATCTAGATAGCAAATTTCACCTGACTTGATCAATGTGTTTTTGGTTATCGCATTCATAAATAATATAAAACAAAACATTTCATGATTGTTATTGATGCTGTTATCCCTTAAAATTGTTTCAACCGCTTAGTTGTCCATTTTTACCGAGGAACTGAAACTGGCTTAGTCTAACTATACAAGCCAAAACTTTAGCCTAAAATTAAATTAAGGAATTTTATAGTCATTTTTTGTTCAATAAACTTATTTAAATCAAGGTTTATTCACACAGAAATTTAGCAAGGATATTTTGAAATTTCAAGTTGCACTCAAACTACTTCTCTTTCCCTCTGTGTTGCCTTGCGACCTAATCTGCGCAACATTTATTAAATCCAAATCATTTAGCAGGACAAAATATGCGCTCACTCCGGGAAAGATTTACACGGCGTCCCGGAACGGCGGCGTGCGTTTCCAGAGAAATTAAAGGCTTTCGTAATAGCCTCATATCCCGGAAATTAATCGCTTCTTTCCCGAAGATTTTAACAATAAATCAATTCCTGAAGTCCCGGAGAAATTTCCATCGCCAGACAAATCGTCGGGAGTCTCGCTGACAATGTCATTAAAGAAACTTTTCAAGCGAGAACAAATTGAATTTCGGACAAGAGGGGTCTCCGGTTAATGGCGGACCTTCACAATTTACCTTGGGACATTACGCCTTCTTTATTTATGTCCTTCCCGAGAAGAAAGTGGACCTCGAGCCGAAACACTGTTTTCGAGCAGGAGGACACAGAATTAGGCGCGAATTAGACGAGAATTCTGGACCTTCTTTATTTTTTTTATCCTCTTTAGTGGTAATTAGGCTTCAATCAAAGCAGTGAAAAATGCTTCATTCTGCGCGGAAAAGAAGAAAAATCGCAAAGAATGTTGACGGCGAGATTAGACATTAAAGGCAAATAATTAGCAAACACCAAAAATTCGATGGAAAGTAATTAGTAATAAACGGAGGCTGAATTTATTATATTTGTTTTCGTTGTTGTGCGACATTAAAATTATAATTCTGAGGAAATTCCGTTGATTAATGTGCGAGCATTAAAAGCTCAAAATATTTTATTGTGTTTTGAAAACTTTCCAAAAATTGCTTTTTATTTAAAATTTATCATCCCTCGAGTCAAGTATTTCTGAGGTTCATTCTATAAAGACAAATGATTATATTTAAGAAAATAGTGATTGAATAAGAATTTCATGACCTCTTTTAAATTAAAATAAAATTTCACGCATGAAAATGATAAAAATAATTATTTAAACCCCAATTCAGTTTGATCAGATAGCATTTCTTTAATATGTATAATCTTCCCTGTTCTTTGCAATTTTAACCTATTATCATCTTGATATAGCTAAACTTATTTAATGAATAGGTAAAATTCATTTCTGGACCTACAAAACAAATTTAACCTTGAAAAATGGGCATAAACTGTAATCAATATCCCTCTATCTGTCTCTCTCTTTGTGTACATATATAATATCGAATTAAATCTATTGGATAGCAATTAGTAACTATATTAGTATTATATAAATAGCTATTATTAATTAGTTAATTCTAAATAAAACAAATAAAACTTCAAGTTAATTATCTAGACTTGAAAATTAAAATTTCTAATTGTAGACCCCTTATGGGTTTCTATGATAAAAGAGATTATTTCAACTTTAAGCCGTTGACTTACTTACTTACGTTGACTTCAACTTAAGCCTTTTAAGCCGTTGACACATATGACTAATCCACTAGATGGCTCTAAGATTCTCAAATGAATAAAAAATTTGCAACGAAGGGCTGAGTTACGATTCTTTTTTCGTAATATTTTTACAGGATAATGGTATGTTCTTCGCTTTTTTTCTATTTTTTATTTTTAATAATTGATTTTTTTTCTTCTATAGTTTATATTTGTGTGTTTTGTTAGTTTTTATTGTGTATTTTTGTTTGTTTTTGTAATTTTCATAAGCGTTTAAATTTATAAAAAAATGATAATGCTTCATTTAGGCCTTAACTATGGTGATTTTTCGGGCCTTAAATATCAGGAGATTCTACTAGTGGTTTCTCTTCACACACCGATTTAGACTAAGGAAATATCAGGTATCTAATAGAAAAATTTGTTTGAATCATTTAGGTCAAAAATATTTTATATCTTCACTCGGAACGTGTGAACCACTAACTAAATTTTCAAGGAGCTTTTGTTGCATTAATTAAATAGGAAAAGTGGAAAGGGATAAGAGGATATTTTAGAATGAAAATATTGGCTAAATTGCGACAGCACTTTGGAAATTAATTAGAATTAAAATTAGGAATTAAAATTTAATTTTATAAAAATATATATCAATTTAATAAATCCCAGGGCAATATATTTATATAAACTCCGGTTCCAGTAAAATGGAACATCAATTCATAATCTGTCAAGTATCTATTCTCCAGATCTCAATGAATTATGTATAAATAACAATAAATGTCTAAATATGGTATCAAAAATGAGAAAAAAAAATCTTATCCATAAAGTTTAAACCGCCCTTTACCTCGAGAAAGTATATGTACTATTCCCTAAATACAAATTAACATAACTTTAAAACGCCCTTTTACCTAAAAAAAGTATGTTTCCTGTTTCCTAAATGCAAGTTAACATAACGTTAAAAACACCCTTTTACCTCAAAAATGTATATTTCTGTCCCCCTTAATCAGATTAATATAATATTATATAAATTTCCATTGTACAATATTATGTTAACTTGCATTTTTAAGCTATTACAGAGCAAGAAAATAGTGCGTACACATTTTGAGATAAATTTTCTAATACTTTAATTTATATCAAAGAAAAAAGTCATTTATTCAGAATAGTAAGAAAATATATATGCTTTTAAACTCAGAAAAAAGTTATCAAAATTTTAATTTTATTGATTACATTTGACGACTCCTTGAAGTGCATTAGTAAAGAAAATCATTCCTCATTTTATTATTAATAAATATTTTTAATGGGTTTATTGCTTAAGTATTTGAATTGCTAATAATCCATTTTATTGGAATATATGAAATTTTGCTTCATTTAAAATTCGTGGCGGATTAGAAATAAAATAACGACTGTCGATATCTTTCTGAATATTTAAAGATTAATAATTTAAACTTTTGTGGTGAAATGACGAGTTTTGCCTGTCATCGGTTTTTCACGCCTTTCGTGCAATGGTGAGCTGCATTCGTCATGCGGTTAAAGTTATTATTGATTAGGTTAATAATTAATTGAGTTTAACATTTCTGCCTTATTGAATGTGTCAATATTATCTTCACTTTTTTACATGTATGAATTTTACAAATCGTTAATGCGCGTTGTTTAACGTTGGAACTATTACGTACATGTCACAGCCAAATACTTTTCAAGTTGTAAAAAATAAACATGAAGGTAGATAAATATATATTTTTACTAGAAAGTAAAGAAAGTTTGTAGCAAGAGGAATATTTCAATGGCTAAAGGAAGCGTTGACTTAATTTTCAGAATTTTTTTAATGTTATTACAAAAATTCTAAAATTCAGCAACTCAGAAGAAAAAGAATGTTAAAAGGTGCTATGTTTGTCAAACAATTAAAATTAAAATAGTAATTTTCTTTCTCGGATAGCAATGTAGATTTTCTATGCATTTATCAATCTCTTTTGAATACGGCCACCAGCTTAAAGGATATTAAGTATTCTTTAATTAAGTCTTAATTTACATTTTTATGATATTTGGCATTTTTGATATTCTAAAACTAATCATAATTAATACAAATAAATAATACAATTTTAAGTAACATTCAATATGAGTTATTAAATGAAATACGTTCTCAGACAGCACTTCCAAAATTTATATAAGGTTGTCATGATTAAGTTATTCTAGAAAAAATGATTAATTTTACTGCTATTTCTCACCTAGCACATACAATATTCAAGTTATTTCACTTAATTTAAAATTTGAATCATATGTGTTTATTATTTATAAATGTGTATACTATTTTTCATGCAAATTTGTTCTTTAACTAATCAGTATTTTATAGCTAATATATTTTGTGTTGTAAAGGCCATTTACTTACTTTTGTTATATAATAAATATGAAGTTTTTTAGAAGTTTAAAGTAATTTCATTTTGATTATTTCTTTATTTAGATATTTATACTATAAATAATTAAAAAAATGCCAGTTGTAATGAAGTTAAAAATTCCATATTTGTAAAGGAACATATTAGATAATTTTACTGCGAATAAATTTCAGAAAACGCTATAAAATGAGCTATAAATTAATTAAAAAAATATATGAAAAGCAAAATAAATGATTTTAATCTTATCTATTTAATAAAACATAATTATAATATTTTACAAAATTATCGAAAAGCTTTCATAAAATAAATTTTAGAGTTGAAATTTCTTTTTATCAAAATGTTTTGAAAATTCTAATATGAAAACAACATAATTGTTTATTTTCTTTCATTTTTCCTTAATTTTATCAAATTAATTCAAAATCTATTCATAAAGCACAATAAATAAAATTGTTTTCATCATACATTTAAAATATAATCGAAGTAAACTGGAATTTTATAACAAAAATTTATCAATAATAAAAAGTATTTATTTTATTAATCTTTAAAGTAATGCAAAGTTTCCTTTGCCAATCAAAGAAAAATTTAAAACAAAAAAAGCGTAATAATATACATTAAAAAGAAGTATAAAAATATAAAAATACAAACAAAAATATTAATGTTATTCTCTATCTGATAAATTTATCTTTTTTGATAAGAATGTAGGAAATGCCAGTAATGGAGAGATAAAGACTGATGTTTTATTCAAATGCTGAATTATTCTCATGTAAAATAAAAGATTGATATAATAACACAAGGAAATTTTGAATAAATAAATAACTAGTGTACTGCTTTTATGAATTTTGAAAAGGATTGATTATAATATCTAATTAACTCTTGAAAAATAATGCATTTATTGAATCGTTTTTTTATTCCAAACTACAGAGGAAAATTTATTTATCAGAATATCATATTAAGTCCATACACTGTATATTTATTAAATATTTTAAAATCCCAGTTTCTTTCAAATGTAATAATTGATAATCATTAGGAATATATTTTCTATTAAATATTGTGATCATGTATTCATAAAATATTGAAAAAAATGTAATATTATCTAAAATCATGTGAATAAATCTATTTTTGAATCAAAATAGTATGTGAAAAATGTTGAATTGATTTGATACATTTTATATCTCTTCATTATAATGTCTTAAATAGTTATTTTCATAGGAATTCTTGTAAAAAAAATAAATATCAAGTTTTAATAATGATATTTCACCAAAAAATCTGGTATGCATTTATCTTGATGCTTAGTTTTGAAGACGATTTAAAAATTTAAGGAAATAATAATTTTGAGGAATATTAGCAGTATAACTTAATATTTGATATTAAATTTCATATAAACTCTTAACTTACCAGATGAATATTTAGCACTTAAATGGGAAGGTGCGATATAAAAGACTGCATTCTTCTTAAACTTAATTTTTTAAAAAGTTATAGTAATTAAATTTTAAATTTTTAATAAATCAATTTTTTAAAAGTTTAAATAATTAAATTTGTTATTTTTATTAAATTAAATTTTTAATGAGTTTCAGAAAGGAAATCTGTCAATATTTATATATTAAACAGATATTGATATTGGTATACAAATATGCATTATAAATTTTTCAAAATATATTATTATTTTTAAAAAAGTATTTACAACGAATAGTACATTTTCTTCTCCAATTACATATTTCAACAAATAAGATTCATGAAAAAAAACCGTATTGTTTACCATTTTCAAATTATATTTATTTTCCATGTATACGAAAGTATATGGAATACAATATAAGGGAAAATTCAGCAATTCTATGAAAAATAAAAAAAGTAAAATGTGTAAAATTGACCCTTTTTTTATTGGCATCATCGGTTTTCGATGTTTTTAAGCATACATGTTAAGTACAAGTATAAGAAAATGACTACAAATTATGTTGATATTTCTCTTAAAATAGTAATTTAATTTATATTTTTTTTCAAAATGCATTACCGCTAGAAATATTAATTATATTTGAACATACGCGTCAGAATCTGCCCAATAAGAGCTTTCATAGAAAAAAATTCTGTACAATTATCCTTATCACTTTCTGCTTCATTTAAAAATTTCGAATTTTTGCTTTATAACAAGTGTTAGTAAGTTGGATAACGTTTTGAGCATTATATTTTTTTAACTCCCTTCTAACCCTTGAATAAAATCGAAACACTAAGAGGGATCTGCGATGTCAGAAACTTCTCACTAAGAAATAATTATAATACTCAAAAAACATTCGGTGAAACTGATTGAAAAAGTGCACAGATTGTGAAATCAAGAAACAGGAAGCTACAGGATCAGCCCATTTGATTGAGTTAAAAATAGAATTGCGATGACCAAAAATCTATCTTAAGTAGTCTGACAAACCGCACCTCCCCAAAAAAGTGTTAATATGTTTGGAGTAAATGAAATAAACACAAAACAGAAGACGCTAAATACTCATCAATGTTTGAGATAATATATTTTTTTAAGTAGGCGCTAATTGGGGAATGCAAAACTTTCTACCTTTCCCCAGGAACCAATTAATGTACCATAAGCTCAATAAAGAAGAAAGTGCTTTCATACTTTAAAATGACGTGTGACAAGAGTGTTACTGTTGCTATTTAGAACTTACAAAATTTCAATGCCTTGTTATATTACATTAAGCACTCTGAAAGCAATATTGAGCAAAGAAGCCATGCATTCCTAAGCATTTTGAGTGAGTTTCTCCAACGAAATGCAAGAAAGTGAAATTCTTCACAAAATATAATTGATAGAATGTAGAGTTTATTTGCAGGTAGGAAATATTGATCACGCAAGGAATTCTACACAACCAATCATATGGATGATTTTGTGTCATCCATTTTATCTACATCATTCTGCATTCTGCTGTTAAAATATTTATTGATCAGGAAAAATAGACCAATATGTAAAAATTTACTGCTTAATGACGGAAAGAAATCAAAAGGAAATATTATTTGTAACTATTAAAAAAATTAAATTAATTATATATGTATGGACCTTAAGTGCTTACATTTTTAATGGTTTTTTTAATTTCCACAGTTAATAATTTTTGAAATTCTATAAGTTAAATATCTATGATTATTTTATGATTACTCTGCGTTAAAAATAACACTCTAAGGCAAAATAACTGGCACACTACACAGATGATAGCATGTCTAAGGTTACTGAACTATTTTTACATCATACATTATCACATATTAACACATATTTTATAATATATTAACATAAAGAAATAAACATGATGATAACTAAGATTCGATTGCCTTTGATAAAAATTATTATCATGTTGTACAGTCTCAATTCTTTTTCTTTTCGCAATTATAATACTTTATATACTGCAAATTTCTATCGATGATTATTTTATGATATCTCTTTATTAATTGTATTATTATAAGAGTTTTTAATTAAGATCAATTACACTAATGAGCATGATTATTTACTAAATAGTTTCTTCAATCTGTATCATCCATTAATTATTATCTCTACTAAATTTTAGTGTATTTAATATAAAACATTCTTGCTCTGATCACACAGCAAGCTGATTTTAATATACCAGAAATGAAATTCCTAGATTGAAGAATTTAAAATTCCTTTGAAAAGGGGTTGTGGGAAAAAAAGAAAGAGTGGCGCAAGAATTTCTTCCGCGATTAAATAGTCATTATTGATTTCTTCCAGAAGAAAAGAGAGAGAGCGCGAACGAAACAAAACAAAACTTCTGTGTTCTCATAAATCAAATACTTGTGTGTGTGAAACTTGACCAAAAACTTATGATGATTTTTTTTACTCAAAATAAAATCCAACAAGATTTTTTTTATGAATAAAGTATACATTTTCCAGTAAAAAAATTGTTCCCCTTAATGTGCGCATAATACTGAGAATATAGAATCCATTTTACAATAAAGGCTTACAAGCTGAGATAAAAACATAACTATTCTTTGAAACTGATGTAAATTTAAATATTTTCCCAATTATTTACGGGCATGGAATACTTACGGGACTTATTCAATGGAAAAAAAATTAATAGAATAATCATTAAAATTGATTGATTGACAATAAGTCATTTAAATACCTACATTTTTAAAAACAATGTTTCATTTATAAAAGATACCTAGTATAAGGCTCTGGGGAAAATGTTACTTTCAGTTATTTAATATCAAATGAAGGGAATATATTTCATTAGAAGTAAAAGTTAATTTATTTCGACGCTGTATGGAAAACTTGCAAAACTAAAACATAAATGCTTAACACAGTTAAAGCAATATAATGAAAAAAGCAGAGCTTCCTGCTTTGCAGTCGTGTGATCCATGGAATGACATGGTTGAGGAAAGCAATTCTGAACATAAATGTTTAAAACAAACAAATAAATGTAAATGAAAATGCTGAGCTTCCTGTTTCGTAGTAAAGTAATCCATGGAATAGCATTGTCGAGGAAAACAAATCAGGAAAAGTCATTGGTGCTAATTTTTTTCTAAAAAATTACCAGAAAGGAAATATAAACCGACACTGAAATTAAATCCAAATTATTCTACAGATATTTCCTTCCTACTTGTGGATTGCTTTGCATAGGAAAAGATTTTATGCAGTTAAACTTCAATTAACAACCAAATCACATAACGAGTAAAAAGAAAAACAAACTGTAAAAAATGGTTAATTTAATAAATTTTACATTCTTCGTGTGTGTGTTTTGTTTTTATGATTAACGCAGGAAAATGCATTGCAATCACACAAAATGAAATAAGTCTTCTCAATGCTTTTATTATCTGAAGTTTTAATCTTTAAAAACTTGATAGAAAAATATTTCTGATACTTTTTATATATCGAGAATGAGTTTCTGCAAGATTAAAGAATTTATTTCGTTTTATTATATATATTTTTTTCTAGCAGAATTTTGGCTTAAAGGTTGTATCAGTATATCAGTCTATAGTATCAATATATTATTCACGTTGCTAATTATTACGTTAGTGCGTTTTATTTTTCTATTATAAATATATTTTATACACAGTACAGAAATTTTTTTTAAAAAGTTACTAATTTTTTTAAACGAAGTTCTCGCTTTTTTTATATCTTTTATTTTTTTCAAAGAATATGATATATCCTTGCTAAAATTATTTAAACCTAATTAAAGGCAAAAGAATCGGACAAAATAAAAATTATCTAGCAAGATTCCCTAAATATTTTAATTAACAATAAATAAAATTATCCAAGAAATTCTGTGAGTAAAATATAAGGTCTTAGCCCCATAAAAAGGCTTATTATTGTTGGTTATTCCATTAGCTGAAATAATTTTTGGAAGTTTATTGAAGTCGTTTCTTACATTATCATTAATTTTTATTATTTCGTTTCCATTGTCAAGCACTCGATTATTCAAATTCCAAATTCAACGGCACAACAACTATCCAAAACATCTAATAACAATGTTCCCTTTTTTTGGTATATATTTAACTTATGAAAAATTTATTTTTGCTATTCTTTCTTTTTTTTCTTTTCGAGACTATTAGCTAAAAGGATGTTTATACACTATTTCTTCTTTTGAAGAGTCACTTACTAAATAAGTGTAAATATCACCTTATTAGGTTTATATGCATTACAAAATTTTAAGGGTCATCATGGCTTTTTCGAGAAGCTTATAGAATAAAATCATTGTTATCTGGCCAGTAATTGCTCTATTCCATTTATAATCAATCAAATTATGGTTATTTTTATTCTTTTGCTATCTTATAGTTGATGCTAGTATGATTTTTTTTCAGCAAAAAGGAACTTGACTCAAGTACTAGAGGGAATGTGAACTCAGCTCTATCCCGAGACATTTCATGTGTAATTCTCTAGGTCTACTACATTATGACGTAATCATGAGCTTTTTGTTGTCTATGTTACCAATTAATCTCAAAAAAGAAAACAAGTCATTTTTCCCAATATTCACTATCATATAAATTATTGTATTATCAAGATAAGCAATAATTTTTGTATTGGCATAGATTTTGTAGAAAATTTTGTTTCTTTAATTCAGAAAATTGTTTCTTATTTGAATTAATCTAATAACTAACCAAGATTTAGGATTGAATACATATAAAAAGTTAAATTTTAGATTATAATTAGATAAATGTATATATTTGAATCATTTGAAGAATATGATTTCGAATATGAATTGATTATGTGGATTTGCAATACTCAAAATCAAATAAATTTAATTAATATCAAAACGTGTATGGGATAATCTAATTTTCTAGAATGCATTTCAAAAGGAATAAATCTTTATACTGATCTATAATAAAAAAAATCTTTAACAATAGATTCTTTCCTGATGACAAATTGTCATCTGACAGCGGTACAAAATTACAAGTTCCGTTCTAAAATAACCCTAAGGTTGCTTTACAACGTTTACAATATGTTCGTGGTAACAAAGTCCTCGATGTCGAGAGTAATACCACTGGAGGTACTGGGTCAGAAGTTATCGTTCTTTGTTCCAAATCTAAATTACGATCTGTGGATGAATACATGAATGAAGTCCACCCCTTAAAAAGGATCTGTGGCGTGTGTGTGAGCTAGAAGTCAGATCTCTGCCCTCGGCTGCTCAGGGGCCCATACTTTCAGAAACTACTGCACCCATCTCTCCGAAACTACACGAGAGCAGCAATGAATGAAATATTAAATTTCTTTTTAAAAAAGTATTTAAAGCTTATTATGACCATATAATTAGTCTTGCGAATAAATCGAGCACTTTCGTGAAAATGATTTTAATGCCATCTTTGTAATCGATTTTTTTTTCAGGAGTAGTGCTTATAAAACATTCATAAATCTCTTTTAAACATTATACATTTTATATTGAAGTCTATAAAATTTTGTTTATATTTTACCTGAAGGTATTTTGCACTTACAAAGAAGATTTTTTTATTAGAATATTCACCCGAATTTTTAATCTTATTCAAAAAGGATAAAGGAGCTTTTAAAATCATTTTAAAATGCTCATTGTTTGAAAAGGTCAGCATTTTGTGACAGAAAAAAAATTTTAAAGTTCAACTTCCTAAATGATAAGTTTTAAAAATGCAATAAAAAGAATAATAATGCCTGAATACTTATTTATCTTACAGAAATATTCCATTTGAGATCTCAGAATTTACTTTTTAAAGAAGCGTTTACCATCACTTAAAATAAATGGATAAGCCGACACTAAAACCTTTCCAAATAATCTTAATGGGATTTGACGTTCCTTTTCTATATGAGAATTTAAAAATTTCTTTATCGCTGTTGAGAATTGAAAAATGTTTGAATTACTCAAAATTTGAAGTAAAAATGTTTAATTATACTTAATCAATTAAATCTTGCTTAAAAATAGAAAGGGTTAAAATCTCCTTATTTGCTCAAGAGTAATTTTTATGGATTAAAAAAAAGTGTATGCTGATTCATTGAAGTGTCAAAACTAATGGGGATATTTTTCAAATTTTGTAAATATTTCGCTTAAATATTTGCTTTATTTTTTAGATATAGAATGGTTATGTTCTGGTGATCTGAGTTATTAATCTCACTAATTTTCTTTTATTATATTTTTTTCTTATTTTTTAAAGTAATAAGCTGTTGAAAATAATATAGGAAAAAGTGTAGCAATTTGTCAGCTGGAACAAAATAAATAAAATCTGTATGTATATTTGGAAAAGGAAATTCTTGAATGTATACGCGCATGTTTGTGTAACACCACTGCAAGACATAACAATATCTAGATTCACTAAATTTCGAAAAGATGACATAATCGAAAAAGAGACAATGGGCAGTTCGAAGCAAAACTTTTAAAATTTCATTCATTATTATTTTTTTTAATTTTATTAATTTTTAGCCATAAATTCTGAAAATTATTAAAGAAAATTCGATTGGTGAAAAATTTAAATAAAAACAAACATTATTTTTAAACGGTTGTAGTGAATGACTATCATAAATACTTTGTGCTTATTATAAATCACCGATATCATAAATCACCTATATACCTATTATAATTCTCATATATTTATCATAAATCATATATAGCAATTATAAATCATTTATATCTATCTTTAATTATAAAATTCATATCAGATATATGTAAAATACTGGCTCCCTAGAGACTGTGTGTGATGTAATTGCTGCGTCACGTATCAGCCGAGTATTAACGAGCGAAGCCTCTAAATTTTTTTATCTTTATTTTCAGTTGGGAATGTCTTCGTGCCTTACAATGGTGAAACGCTTAGTAAACATTTAATTTCTTCAGTGAAGTTGGAAATAAAATTATTTTTCTAAAACGTTGTAAGGATTGGATTCACAACAAAATTTATACAACCCTAATTCAAGTTCAATTTGATTGCCATGCATTTCTTCCTAGTTTTTGACATTTTTGAAATTTTTTGCATGATTTTTATCATCATTTAATTGCTGCAATGAAATTTAATTTGTTTTATTTAATATATTATAACAATAAATTCTTAAAATGTAAAGAATTTAATGGAATTCAAGGACTTGGAGCTCTTTTAAATTACCTATTTTACACAAAATTATAAGCATTTTACTATAATATTAAATATTTTAGGAAAATATTTTGATTTAAAAAGATTTTATTGTGTTTTTGCGACTGACAAAATTTTGTTTAATTTTGTGTGTGCACGTGTTTATTTAAAATAAGGATGGTGAAATGATAAAATTTTGACCTAGAATCCAGAATACCAGTTAAGTTTTCTGATGTTCTATACCTGTTTAATATCAAATTTGACGTCGAATGAGAAAGGGATGGTGAGTATATCTGGAGAGTAACGAAAGACCAAAATTATCAAGTCTGCCACGATACACCCATTTCCCATCCTTATAATGAAATGTTAATGTAACGATAATGAATTAAATTTTCCTTTTATGATTATTTATTTTAGAGGAAATTGACTCAAGTAAAATGGATTACGTTTGATGAATATTTATAAATAATTATACTTCAATAAGACATTAAATTTGATCAACAAGAAATGATTATTCCAATCTTTCCTTTTTTTTTGTCTTCAATCAATCGTTATGAAGCATTATTTGCCACCAATTAATTAAAATTATAAAGATTTTAAAGTTGTCATAATAATTTCGAGATTTTTTTCGTGATATTAGGAGATATATTGTAACAGCAAGAGATACTTACTTATTAGATCATCTATCCGCCAACAACATGCCTTCCACACCAAATTTCATTTTGGTGACCATAATTATTTCATGATTTTGAATATTTGGTTAACCAACTTTGGAGTGTTGGCGATCTATTGGCGACTGTTTTTGTATTTGGCGGACTGTTTTTGATTGACGGCTTAATACATAAGTACCCAGAAAGAAAGTATCAGACATTTTAGTTCATTTCTAAAAGGGTTATTCACCTCAATGTAACTTTATATAATTGACATAAATAAATGCATTCAGCTAATACTCATAAAATTTTGATTCGTGTGAAAAAATTCTATATATTATCACTGAATGTAAAATTATATGTGCATGAAATAAACCAAGAAAATCTTATCACCTTTCGCTAGAGTTCCAAATTTTTTTCTTTTATATTGCACATTGGTTTATTGACCACAGCAGCTCAGCGTTTACTTGTGTACTGTCTCCTAATTTGTATAGATGGCGCTGTCCACGCTCAACTAAAAAGACGTCATCATATTGTGGTTGTAGCAGAAAGATGCTTAACATGTTTCGACCCGCTGCGTTGTTTTTTGTAACAGAGCTGACATATAAATTTTCTAATACTTCCTAATTTTCCAAATTTTCTCAGCCATAATAAACACGTTCTCTCTTTTGTTCTAAATTCATCTTACATGCTTTCTGTTGTTTGTGTACGTTTGTGTAGTTTGTAAATAAATGTTCTTAGAGTTAAAGAACAGAGTCGTCCAATACACTATGACATTACACTTGCAGCTTTATAAATTTTTAAAGGATACTGGATTATCAACATTAACTTTGAAAATTATTTCAAATTAAAACAATTTACAGCAAAAAATCAGATGAAATCAGATCTAATAAAAATAGTGTTGATCTACAATGAGATTATGGTTAATTATCTTTTCATCAGCCGAATAATTAAATATTTGTACACTTTGCTGAAATACAACTGTAGGCCCAATAAGAATATTTGCAATTTCAACCTAAATTTTCCATGCACATTTCACTATTCTTAATGTAAGTAATGTAAATTCATGTTATAATAAGTATTAACTATGCAATGACAAAAAAAAAATGTTGAACATTTTGATTTTTTTTCTGCGAATTGATTTGATCAGCTGTATCTAATTTTTCGAGAGAGAAAGTATTAAAATTATCAATAAGAAGATTTAGATTTAATAACAGATTTCTCAAGAAGTTTATTTTAGACTTGACAAAAAGATTTAGAAGAATTTCGACATGTCAGACTCCCAGCGATCGAATAACGTATTATAGGCTTTTTTTTATCTGGGAACATGGTAATTGTAAAACGCAGAAAAGATTTGCCATTAAAACTATTGACATGGGCTGAAATTTGAATAAAATATAATATAAGCTTTCTGATGAAAATTGATGACATGACGCATTTTGGATAAAATATAGTATAAAGATTTGTCATGAAAATTATCGACACGCACTGAGTTCTGGATACTAAATGGTATGAAGATTTGCAATGAAAGTTTTTGGAATATGCCAAGTTCTGAAAGGAATGTCTAGTAGATGAACATGATATAACATATTGAAAATCAGACATTAACATTTTCGAACAGCTGTTATCTTAGGGTTTACTTTCTGCCTATCTGCTTTATGCCAACCATTCTATATGCTTTAGAGAATTCAAAAAAGAATATTAAGAAAAGTGCTAGATGTATCTATCAAACTTCTAGAGGTCGGGATAGCGTGGTTGGTAGAGCGTTGGACTCGTATTCCTTAGGTGGTGAGCTCGAAACTCACCGACTCCTGAAATACTCTTCGAGTGCGTTGTGGTTGGTGGTTGTTAAATCTTTCTTGGTCGCAAAGTCCTCCGAGTGGAGCGTAATACCACTGGGGTTACTGGGTCAGAGATGATCATTCTCCGTCCCAGTTCTAAATTACGATCTGAGATGAATGTATAAAGAGGGTTGTGGCGATTGTGTAGCTAAGTCATACTCTTGGCCCTTGATGGCGTTTCTTGTAAAACAAGAGACGCATATCTTGGGCCTAAAATCTGCTGATGTATCAACGGGGATGGTCCGTGGCAAGTGTTATAAATAGCAACAACAACAGATGTTTAAAATTCCTAAAAGTGTTAGATGTATCAATTAAATTACTAGATATTTGATGATGTCGTGACCGCTTTTTATCGCGGAAAGAGGGGTGCAGTAGCTTCTGAGGGTATGAACCCCTGAGCACCCGAGGGCAGAAGTCTGACTTCTAGCTCATATGAAGATGAAACACACACACATACGCTTGCACATCTCCTTTTTACAGGGGGGGGGCACACTCACCCATCTCACAGATAGCACACAAAGGAACAACCATGCCCGAACCGGGACTCGAACCCGGGACCTCCAGGACACGAGGCAGACGCGCTACCTCTGTGTGTTTCAAATTGCTATAAGCGCTAGATGTATCTATCGACAGTTATCAATTATTTACATGTATTGAAATTCCATGGCTAGAAGGGTATGCATACCAAATTCGGTTACATTTGACATATTTTTCACTTCATGAAATTCCAGGCATTTTTTTTTTCATTTATGGGCATTCTTTACATTCCTGAATCTATTTGAAAGCCAAAAAATAAAGCAATACAAAAAGTTTAAATGCATCACAATTCAGACAGCCCAAAATTTAAAAGCGCGCTAGGATGATGTATGGTACTATTAATCTTGACGGTTATCTAAGTGTAGCCGACACAACTCATTTCTGGTGCACGCAATTTAAATAAAGAACACACTCTAAGTAAAACATAAACGATTAACATGTAATGAAGCTGGTAATTGTAGCTTAACGCGATGTTTAAAAGAGCGGAGCGTCTTGATGAATGGAGATCTTTTTGAAAAAACGAAAATGGTAAAAAATAAACCGATTTAGATGGTTTTCAGCTCACTTTAAAATGTTATTTTTTTAACTCTTTGTTTGCTATTCCTTCATCAAAGTTGATGACGTTATTTTCAGCCTCATATTTCTTTTGAAAAATTATAAAACATAAACTCATAAACAGATGTTTTGGAAGGTCGTCATTTTTTAATCGTTATTTTTTTGTACGCCAGAATCAAAATATTTCATTAAGCATTTCATGCTGTAATGGAATTAAAAATAAACTTTCTCTCGTTTCAAACTCAGCAATGCATGACTGGGGATAAAAGTAAATCATTAAAATTTCTTAAACAAATATTCTTGACATTTAAGCATAAAATATGTCTACTTATTATTGTAATAAAAATTAAAAATTTTACTATAAAATACATTAAAAAATGCTGCTGAAATTCAATTTGTTTTGTTTCAATTGTTTCTCTTTAGGAATTTGTCATCAGAAATTTGCTTTTAATTAGATTTTATACTATGAATTAATTACAGTTATTTTCAAATCTTGAAATTAGCTCTCTTACAAAATCTATATTAAAAGATATAAATTAATAAATTAGCAGGACCGTTACTCCTAGAATTTTTATTATACTTAAAAAAAATCATATTTTCGTTTATGATCAATATTCTTCTATGAAATCCTTGGACGTATTTGCTAAACTAGAGTGGTTTACTAGACAGCAATAGAGTAGTGAAATAGACAGCAATGGTCAAAATTCACGAAGGTCTGAATATTTCAGTGTTCTACTCATCACCCAAAATTCCATGTGTAATGACGCAGTATGGGACAATTTTTGCTTCGTAAATAAGGAATAAAAGAAGGCACTTTAGACATCTTTCTTTCAAATGATTGAACCTACAATTTAGCACAGACCTAAAATTTTGGTTAATAAGCCATCATTTTTTTACTTACAACGTTTAATTGCATGCTGATATACATGAAACAATAAATGTGTCTATGTCGGGAGAAATAAATTCATATATGATACAATCCTTCTTATGATAATGCCATGTACCATTAAATGAGAACTTTGTCACTAGAGAAAACACAAAACTTAAACTTATTTCAAAATAAAATGTTCTTAATTTCTGTATATATATATATATATATATATATATATATATATATATATATATTCAGAATTTTGTCTACTATTCATCGTTCTGTAAAACATACACAATTTTCATTAAATAAAGAAACAAATGGCAAATTTATTCCATTTATATGCAGATCCATTTGATATGGTTTAAGAATTTCAGCTTCAGAATAGGATGATAAGGTTTTAAGACCTGATTTCATGAAAAGTCTAATTTCTATGAGTCGATTTTACAATTCAAAAATAGTTGGGAATCAAACATATTTTCCCAAATGTTGTTGCAGGTTTTCAATCAAAAATTAGCAGCAATATTTGATTAAATGCAGATGATGCGCTGAAATGTGACCTTTATAATCTGACACCATTACAAAACTGAGGGTTCCTCTCAAAATTGTATTTGAAATGGATCATTAATCATGTTCAACTGCACTACGTAAAAAGTTCATTTGTTAGAAAACTGAGAAGGTGTCATAAAAAACTAAATGCCAAATATATTACTATCAAACATTCAAGTCACTGATGATGGGTACATGTTTAAGAAACATACATCTTTTGCAAGCAGAATAGATTTTTGGTACATTTTTGATATAAGATAATCACTTCTGAAATTGACTGAGTCTAAAAAGTTGAATTAAATTTTTTTCACCTTTTTTTTAAACATCCGAGAGAGAAGATAGGAAAATGAATCATCATAAGCACCAAAATACTACTCTTTTATATAAACAAGCTCTTCCTTCCATGTGGCCTATCATGCCACTTCGAAGGAAAAGCTCGTTTATGGTAATATGGCAAAACATGCCATATTTCCATCAGGAAGTCATGATATTCCTGACTGATATAGCATGACAGTATATAGATATGGCATGTAGATATATACCTAAATGACATGACACGCCATATTACCTGCTACATCATGGCAGTTATCAAGCATTATGGCATATTATTCAATATTAAAGATACGCTCTGTTAAATGATTTATA
>JAOUZG010035355.1:528142-552995 GCA_026289955.1 Argiope argentata
TCTTTGGTATTGTTTTGCTCCTTGGGGATTTATTTATGCATCATTTATTTAGAATCTCCATGTTTTTTCTGTCTTTAATATGTGATGAAAATATAAAAAAAACAATAATTTCATCATTTCATACCGTGATATTGTATCAAAGTTCATATGCTTAATAAGATATAAATCGGGCAATAAATTTTAAGGATTATCTATTTTTTAAAAAAAACTGCTTAAAAGACATTTTTTAAATAAATTATACACGAATATATCTTTATTTTATCAAAAATTATCTCAAATATTTGCTTATCATTTTTTAAATATTTTATAGAATGAAAATTGTCTACCAGTATAGCTTAATCCCTATCAAAACTGAAAACCGAAAGCAAAATTAAATGCAGATTTTCAAAATGCTCATCAAAACATGGTGTGTTTCTAAAAATTATAATTCAAACTGGCCTTCGAATTAATATCTAATTTATTGAGTAAAAAAAAAAAAAACTTAAAATCTTTTTTTGAATATCATCGTTTGATCTATAAATTAAACGTTGAGATGTGTTTTCTAAGAAAAATTCCTTATCCTTCTTAATTTTCTAGACATAAAAATAGGATAATTAATATTTACTCATATTCAGGAATAAAAGGAATAAAAAAAGATAACTTTTAAAATAATTATTTTTAAAAATCCAACAAATTGCATCACTTTTTTTAAAAATAAGAGAACGACTGAGTTTCAGACTCAATTCCAGAAAATCTATTCTCCAAAGAATTTAAGATTATGAAAAATACCAAAGTAAACATAAATAAAAATGAGTATCTTAAACTAAACATTTTAACATAGAAAAAAATATTTGTTTACTAATGATAATAAGCTTCATATAGAAAATGAAAATGATGCGTATTTTATAAAATGTAAATCCAGATCATATATTTCGCAATTACTTTTTGTGGTCTGAATATTTTTATTTATCGGTAAAATGACAAAATGAAAAATAAAACATGTAGTTTCATTGAAAATAATAAATCGAGACTAAGAGAAATAATTTAAAATAAGAGAGAAACTTATTTAAATAGGTTTCATAGTATATTGAATGGCATGAATTAGAGAGTAAAATCATATATACTTAATTAGAAATAAAATGATTGGAGCTTTATAAAAACAAAGATAAAAAGCTAAAAAAGAGGAATACTAATCTAAAATTTAATTTACATTTTAGGTTTTTAAAAATTATAAAATTATTTGAAATAAATGAAAATAATAACTAATAACTCTATTTAAAATTAGAATTTAATTATATTATGTAATGCTGAAATGCATTAAATATGTTACCTTCAAAATATGAAACGCCGCCAATGTATCGAATGATATGGCATAATATATAATGCTGGAAGTTTTAATTAGAAGTATGAAATATGATAACTAATATATGATTTCCCTTGGCGTTGTATGTAATACTTAGACTTTATATAGAATAACAAATGCTTTTAATGCAAATTAGGAAATTAAAAAGGTCCTGATAAGATATTACATAACAGGCTAATTTTAGACAATATATACAATACTATTCCAAAGCTATTGAATTTTATTTTATAGAATATCTAAGTATTATATAGAATACCAGAAGTCATACTTTTCCGACAATTTTTAGGCAATATATACAGTATACTGCCCCAATTCTATTGAATGTTATTTTATATAATATCTAGGTATTCTATAAAATTCTGGTTCTCATACTTTTTAGGTTAGTTTTAAACAATATATAAAACATATTGCTCCAATTCTATTGAGTTTTGTTTTATAGAGTATTTAGATATTCTATAGAATGCCAAATTTCATATTTTACCTGTAACAAATATGCATTCAAAGGAAAATATCACTAAAACTAAATTTAGTTTCTAACTAATAAGTTAATTAAAACAATTAAAATTAATTAAAATAATTGGTGAAAACTATTTCCTATTAAATTTCATTTTTGTTTTCCAAAAAATGTAGAATGTTTGTAAATTTTATGTTTTTACGCTATTGTTTTGAAAGCAAAGCTTTTAAACCAGTACATTATAGTTATATATTTTCTGGAAATAATGATGCCCAAGTTAAATAAATTAAATTATCATAAGAACTGGGTTTTTTGATTTCTTAAAATCGTATCAAATATCAATTAATTTTTTATACACGAAGTGATTAAATCAAAGAAATAATCAATAGAATTATTTCTTTTTTCATCTAATGAACTTGTAAAAAGTTAAAAGGAAAGCTCAGAATAATTAATTTCTTATAAAATATATAAACAATATAAGCACATCGAGTTTCAAGATATTAATTTAAGTCCTATTTTTTGACATAACGCAGATAAATACATTTATAAAAAACAAATTCTTTAAAATTATTTCTTTAGTATAAAGAAAAAGATGTGGATATTTTTTTTAATCATTAGCATAAAAATTATAAAAAATCCTTTAAGCTCCTTAGATAGAGATTGGAAATTTGAAATATATGAGTACGTAAAACGAGGATTTTAAAGTTTAATTTATCAAAATGTAGTAAATACATTATATTTCTGCTATGATATTGCTTCGTTAGAATATTTCTACCAAATGAGTGGATATTTAAAAAAGAATATTTAAACTAAACTAAATATTGTGAAATGAGTTTTCACCCGCAAGCACTTAAAGATAGGAATCAAAAAATATTTACCAGAGAAAGATATATGACATATCCATGGGAGCCCTGAGTAAACCGAAATAACTTTAAAATGAAATAGATAGAGTTATAAAAGTGAAGTATAGCTACAGAACAGAAATTTAGGTTGTTAAATAAAATCGAAAGAGGGCCATTACTCTTCAAAATGCGATGCACTCTCGTAAATTATACACGATTACGAGAACATAGCTGCAAAATATAAATTTTCGTATAATCCATGCTGAAGTTCTTAAAGAAGGCATTTTTGTGGAGCCAAATTAGTTGAAAAGAAGTTTTATTTTTTAACAGCTACAATCATTATTTTACGAAAACTTAAAATTGGAGCATTAGAGAGGACGTGATTTTCTTTAATTTTTATCTAACTACATTTCAATTTTTTTTATATTATTCATTCCAAAATAAATCAGTTTCTGCTTTTCATTTCCTCTTTTTAAGTAAATGTAGAAAAATTTGAAAATTTCAGAGAAATGTAATCAATATATTTTGAGAAAATACAAAATTTCAAATCGTGAGTTTCCTTGATTATCAGTTTGGATTATGAATGCAAAAAAGCCACAGAAGAATTAAACTTAAAAATTTTATATTAACACAATTAACTTGGATGTATATCAAATGACTAACCAAATCTATTAACAGAAATTAAATTAATTTGTAATAAATATAGCCCACCTTTTCTAAATTATGAAAACTGTGAGAACATTTTAAGGATTTTATTCCTCTGTTTTGGATTCACCAGAAGGTCACCTTTGTTGTTGATGAGTGAAATAAATATCTTTATCAAAATTTAAACAAGGGTAATAAACAAGAATAGTTATAATTTTCAAACTTTTTTATCCCTTTTTTTTCTTTTTTGATTTTCAATCACTTTAATGAAAATGTAATGAACTTGCTTTTTAATAAAGTCCTTTACGAGATTAATGTGAATCGAAATAATGTATATGCGATTATTTATTTACAAAGGGAGATGAATGATTGAAGTTGTATATGGATTTAAAAGAAATACGGATTGATCTTTGATTGAGGCTTTAAAAACCAAAGGGAGTGATTTCTCGAAACTCCCTCTCTTTTTAAAATTAATTTTATCTCCCCCCTGCTCCCACCATAAAATTATGGATCATGGGGTGGCCTCTAGGGTCTTGAATAACATTGAAGAATTATAGATACAAATTATAGATCCTTATCTAGAACAGCATTTTTACTAAATATAGCTTGAAAGTATGTATTTTTTACTGTTTTTTTCTCTTCAAACCGATAGGAACCAAATTTTGATAAGGGGCACCATATATCATCGCAAGATCATATAAAGTTTAGTTGATTTCAGCAATTCCATTAAGGAGTTATTGCATTTATATGAAATGCGAAATACGAAAACAAAGATTAGCAGACAACCAATCTTTTGTTAATACTTTAATAAGAATGTATAAATTAAATGGAACATTTTTGTTCCAAATTGTATCTATCTAGAATTTACTTTTTAAAGTTAATGAATTCATTTATTTTCGAATAGACAGATTGCTAGATTTCTTATAAATTGATTTCGCTCTAAATTTTAGGAAAGTTTGTAAGGTTTGTTTAAAATCTATATTACAAATTTCATCCATCTAGTTTGAACCATTTCTGATATCATGCTCACAAATACCAAAAAAATATTTTCTGTAATTAGGCAATTCTAAAACGAATCATCGAATTTTTTGGCAATCATAATTAATTCTACACATCGTACTTGAAATTAAAAAAAATTAATTAAAAACATTTCATTCTATATTTATATTAAAAGATTGTCATAAAAAAATCAAATAGACAACCATAAGGGGATTTTGTATGATTTAAAACGTTATCGAATATGTTTACTATTTGCCAGAAAACGCGCTTTTGCCTTTTTATTTTATTAACCAGAACTATTTCGACCTCTCCGGAAACTACTGATCCAAATTGTGTCGCAAAATTTTAGAGATAACACTTCTTATTACTCCTGAAGTTTCTAAACTCTTCAGAAAGCAAAATTGTACTTTTTCCATGACAAGAACGCTCGTCAAAAACAGTTAACTGGTTAATGGGTGACAAGATGCAAAATTTCTTTTTCGAAAGAGAGTAGCAAACGAAATGAATAACAAATTCCCAAAAATTTCCACCACTTCTGCACCCCATTCATTCCTAACGAGGCCTCGCAGAGACAGACAGCGAAAGAAAGATGCGCAACTGGTAGCAATGCTCGGATCACCTTCCAGCCGCCCCAACATCTTTACTTGTCATGCATGAACTTGGGGCTCTGTCATTACTGCCACAGAGGGCGCTGCTCGTCCACCCCTCTAGAGATCAATGTTCCAACGCACATCTTCGCATATAACGCGGGAACCTACAGTCCTTCCGACCACACTTCTAACAGTTCGGTGGTTGACTCAAAACTTTTTCCCAAAAAGCGCTTCGCAGGAACTAAATGAGTTGTCAGCTCAGAAAGATGATGGAGAAGTGTCAGCAAACTGTGGAGAAGTAGTTATTCGGTTGCTGCCGTTGTTGCAAAAAGTGTTTCGCTGATTTTTTTTTTCTAACAAATTTTTGTTGTTGGTGAACTTTGCGAATTTTTAGTGGAGAAACTTTGTGTTTATGTTGACATGGGGATTGTAGTTGGTACTATAGCATCTTCAGTGCTCTGGCTGCTTGCAACAGGTGAGATTTTTGGATTTGACTTTAACTGTGACTGATCGCGACTAGAAAAGTGTACGGTTCCGGTATAGAGCGGCGGTAAAAGTTTTCAGTTATGTGAAGAGTTTGCGTGCTATAATGTTTAATAAATATGATTTTTTTAAAATGACAGTTAGCGAATAGGAAACATTATTATATATTTATTAATTAATAGTTATTAAATAGCTTTTTACTCAAATCAATGGCAAGCTTTTATTTTTCATGACATTTTTTAAAATGTGTTTATTATTAAGAGACAAAATGTTATATAATTAAATATGTTTTATCCAAGCTAGTCCACTTTAAAATATCATATTCATCTTTAAAAATATTATCAGTAGTTAGCATACTCTTGATTCGATTTTTAAAATGAAGATATATGGTTAAAATTTTTAAGAAGAGTTAAAAAGAAGATAAAAAAGATGCGATATATTTTCTCTGATTTTCTTTACAATAGCCTGCTGCTCTAATAAGTAAAGTCTTTTCTCTTACATATATTTATAGAACTCAATATAATGACTGTATCGGAAATAATTTTTCATTAATGTATACTTATATCATTGAATTTGTTTCCCGTTTCTTAGAAATTACATTAAAAAAATTCAAAACTTAAGAAAGGTTAAAAAAAATTGAAATTAAAATGCATTCACAGGAATACTTAAGATCAATTTAATTTCAATTTTAGACAATTGGCCAATTTTTTTTTGTTTCACTTATAAAATAAACACATTTTTTTCTGACACAAATGTTACATTTTGATATTATTTGAGATTGTATTATTTATGTCGATTCCCAAAAAATATTTTAAAAATAAGTAATATATATATCTATATATAAAACCCTTCAACATAATGCTGTTAGTGTATCTTACCATTAATACTAAAAACATTGTTCTAACTAAAATTAGTATGAGTTGTTGCAACAAGTGTATGTACATATTTACAAAACAAAATGTGCCATAAAGAAATGTTTCATATTTTAGAATAGGATGCGATCATAATAAATACATCGGGAAAATTATATAGAATTACACGATGGCAATAATATTACATTTTACAAGACCTATATTTATATATTCATCGGATCAGCATAGATGGGTGATTATACTTTTTACGATTATAAATAATATCTTAATATTGGACAATATATACAAATATCATTTTCCAACTTTTGATTAATGCCATATACAGCAAGAAATTTTATTAAAAGGGCTTCTAATAATCAAACATTTTCAATTTTTTAAATAGTTTCCTTTAAAATAAAGGAAAAATTACGGGAAGTATATATGTTATATTAAGCATCATAAGCGATATGAAAATTGTTATTCAAATACATTCCCATACATGTTTTGTTAAAATCCAGGTAAATTGTTGAATACAGTTCTATTTAGATTGAATTCCCATGCATTCGATGTTTAAAATGTGTTTTCAAAATAAATATATTTTTAGATTTCAACTTTTATTTAAAAATATATTAGAGAATATTTTATGTACTAGATTTTCCAATGGATTATATAAATGTATTTGGTTGAAAGAAGCTTTCTTAGACTCTTCTAATTAAATAATAAGGAATTAAATGCCGTGATCATTGAATTTAAATACAATTAAGAGATGAATTTCTTGAAATTTGAAAACGTAATATGATATGCATTTTAATACGAAAAGCGATTTCAATAGATAATGATGCACATGCAAAGGCATTATTAAAATATTCGTTGATGTAACGGAAACAAATTTTTTAAAAATAAATTCGATATCAAAGCTTTATTTATAATTATGGCCAGTGTTTTTTGCTAATTTTTTAGAGAAATAATTGAAATTCGATCTCTTTGCGTATTACTAAAATTTCTATTATTTCTAATATTACTTATTAAATAATGTTGATGCATAAGAGGACCATATTAAACTTTATGGAGTGCCTTAAACAATACAAATCTGGGGGCATATTTCTTCCATTTTAATATTCCAGATTCAAATATTTGTAATTGATTTTAATTTAATATCTGCATCGGCAGCAGTTAAGTAGCATATATTAAAATAATAATTAATACCAGAATATTTTATGCCTAAATGTTGGAATATATCTACACAGTGTAAAAAGTTCAATTTTAAATTTCAAGCGAGAAATTTTTTGAAAATAATTTCTGATTTTTTTCAAACATTCTTAGTATTCACATGCAAATTTGTCAAGGTTATTGAATTATGAGCTATTCCTGAAGATGAAAAAAATAAATAAATAAACGGATCTAAATGAAATGCAAGGACATTTGAAGGAATTAGCTGAAATATATATTCTAAAATGAAAAAAGTAGTCCTATTACAATTTCAGTATGCACCAATACATGGTGCTTATAAACACATACATACATATAAAAAATAAGATTATTCTGAAAATACTGCAAAAAGAAATTATGAGTATCGGGGACACTAGTTAATTGCCTATTCGTCTATTTAATAATTCGTCACACGCTTATAAATAATATTCAAAACTGTAATAAAAGGAAGCATCATTCGGATTTAACAAAATATTCTACTTTTATATCTATCTAAAAACACATTACCTTAATATTCAACTGAATGAATTTACATGCATTACGTATCGCTCTTACCCTTCGTATAGACAATTTTATTTTAAATGTATTTTGTGCACTATAAATACACATTTTTATCTTTAAGAATATAATCGGTGCTAAAAATGTGAAAAATCGACAAAAACCGCTACATTTAATCTTTTTCACAGACATTATCAACAATCTTCTTTAAAAGTTATTTTTGAATATTTTTTGTGGGGTTTCATCTTACATATGTTTTTGCCGATACTGAAAATTCCTATACTTATATTTTGATTACGGTTTTAGATTTCTTGAAAACTTTTATAGTCTTTTTCTCAATTATAAGGTTTTCCATGTGCATCATGTTTTTAACTGGAATTTTAAAATATTTCGTTTTGTGTTTTATAAGCATATATCTATAGATTTTTTGCACAAATTTTTCATTGGTTAAGAATATACTTTTGTATTTAAGGCCAAATTAATATTCTCCGTATGACCGTAACAAATATTGAAATGATTTTAGATATTAAAAATATTTAATTCCAACTCTAAACGGAAATTGTAACTTAAGTGATTTCAAGCACGTAAAATGAATTAATATAGAAATAAAATAGCTACTTAAAGTCATATAGCATAGAAAGTTTCATGCTATTTTCAGCTATAAACAATGAAAAATCTTAAGTATTTTAATGCACTTCATTCATTTCTTATCAAAAAATAATAAATAATAAATATTTTATTAGTTTTTTTATATGTTTCATCAAAATCAGTAATAAGAATTGTTCAATGATATCTTATTCTGTTTTGGTATCTAGCAATTCAGACATGGTTTTTCTTTACGTGCGTGATTAAAACTAAGCAAGGATAAAGATATGTCATAGAAATGTTCAGCTTTTATTTATCCAGAATGTTTTATTATATTGATTGTATCAAAGATAATGTAGCTGAGAGCTGTATTTTTTAAGAAATATGCTTACCTTTTAGGAATACTGGAGTACGACTTTTCATGTCAATCTCAAACATAATCCGATAGTATTCAAGATTATCCTAATTTATCCATGCATTTTAGGCATACAAGAATGCCATTTTTCTAGTCACTCTTAAAAGAACCCGGAAGTGATTATCTACTTGCATGCTAATAACTCTAAGAAACCAGTAAGAACTATCTAATTCAGAATAACATAAACCAAAATACTTCTCTTAAGCAAAACAGAGGATTTGGAAAATAAAGATGGGTTAATTTTCAACAAATAAAAATATTATTAGATTGTGGTCCCATGTCCCAATTTATGATATTTTCATTTCATAGGAAGTTATTTGTGTTGTCATCTTTCAGCATTATTAACACACACACACACTCATGCATGACTCCCTCCTAGACACATTTTTCACATAATTTGTTAATATGTATCCCATTTTCTGTTACAACTTCCTAGAGTTACTTCTACAACAACTTTCTGTAATAATCATGTTCCAGATATTATTAGCGAGATATCGTAAACAGTCCAAGAATACTTTAGTAATTGTTAAGTTTCTTATGAAAACTTCAGAGGAATAGTTCAGATATTGGGCATTTTAAATATTAGTTTTACCCTTAAATATATATATCGATGGAGACTTTAAAAAATCATTGTAAAATGCAGTTTGAAAAATATGTTATGGAAATATAAATACCATGCATATTCAGGTAACAAATATTCTCTCTAACATTTTGAATAATCCCAGTTCTGCTTTATTTTATTTAGTATGATTCGTTGTTTATTGCTCCAAAAGAATTGTGCTTGATTGATGCACAATCTAAGAAATCTAAAAGGGTAATTTACTCTTTAGAAATATCGAGTTATATAATATAATAAAATCCGTAGTGAACCCATTTTGAGAATAAATCATCAACGTTTACTCTAATAGTATCTACTCTTGTTTAAGATGCCTAAAATCATACGTGAGAAACAAGTAATATATATAAACTAATGTAGCCAATTCATACTTAGATTAACAAAGAAAATTTATTTTAGATACTTTTTGATAAATAATTACAATTAATATAAATATGTATAGAAATATGGCAAAGTCACAATATTAAACGGAAACAGAAAACGAATTACCAGACAATTTGCCATTCTCCTTTCTATACATGGTGTTCGAACTTTCAACCGAGGTATGGGAATCCAATGCTCTACCAATAAGATTATCCCAGCCTTTTACTATAAATAAATGATCAAAGATTATACTAGCATTTAATTTTCAACGCCAATTGAGGATTTAAAGCCAATTGTGGTAACGAAAATTGCTTGATTTTGCTACTTTAAGTTGGGGTACGCAATACAGAATAGAAATTTCTAATTTTCTATATTCTATATTATTTTAAATCGAAAGTACTTCAAAATGAATCGTAAAACTTGATTCATTAACAATGATTGCTTTTAAATGCTTCAAGCCTTACGAAAATACTCGTAATCGCGTAAAATAATCGGCCGAATACACATTAAGTGGTTTTTCACATAATAATATTAGTATTTTGATACACATTATAGATTTTAAAATTGTAAGCTCCAATTCATAATACAATGGAGCCCATCGATATTGCGTCCAAAATTTGCATTTACTGTTGTATCGTGAATGCTGTAGTTAATATCTCTGTGCGGTTCTGGCGACGATTTAATGCCTGCTCGGCCGCCTGCGAGATTGGCTACGACGCTCTCAAATTCACGACGCACGCAATTAAGTCTGCATAGGATTTACATCAGGAAATTTACGAATTATGTGTCTATATGTTGAATTATTTCTTGATAGAAATTTGTATAACGCCTAGATATTTTCCTTGTTTGTTTTATTAAAAATTTAATAATCATTAAACTTTGAATTCTATTTCTTATTAATTTATTGTGTCACCAATTAATTATTTGACACATTTAAGGCAAATCGAACTTAAAATTTAGTGGAAATAATAGTTATATATATTAATAAGACAAATAAAATTAAAATTTTTATGACTTTTATAAATTATTTGATGTAACGATCTGAATCACTAATCACTTCGTTTTAACAGTGCTCGTTGAAGACGAGTTACTTTTTCCTAATGCCATTTTTTAATATTGTTATACCAAAGTACTGTAGATCAATCTTGATAAAATATTTATTGATGTACAGTAGATAAAATAATTTGTTTGTTTAAGTTAATTACATCTATTCTCAAATTGCGTATGTGGTTTGAGAATCTTTATGATCACAATATGTCATTAGTGGTCTCAATTATTAAATCAAAATGCAATGTGTATCATATTTCACAATAGACAGCCTGACTTAACATAGATAATGTTCTCTTCCCGAATCTATTGGGATACAAAGTAATGGATACAAAAAAGTATAGTGAAGCTTCAGTGAATAAATTTACTGTTTTTTTTAAAGATTAAATACTCAGTTTTGAAGAGACAAAGGGTAAAAACATCTGGAATAATTAGTGAATAATTACTTAAATTTTAATATTAAATTTTGCCTGTAATAAAGTAATCGTAAATAATACACATTGGATGAATTACGATGAATATATATATTTTGCGATGTGAGAACTGATTTTCTTATTCAGTAAATTAATGTCCAATCCTTACGAGTTAAGCGCCATATTTCTAAATATTAAATCAGTTGAAATGGTCTCCCTAAATTTTTCTCTTAATAAATTTGTCACCCCGAGGACATCAACACAAAGCATTGGCTTTAGTTATAAAAATAAAACTTTTTCGTGGAAAATACCATTTTTAATAAATTTATCTCGTTATATTTTAAAGGTTATTTGGCTATCAATCTTTGTCATATGATTTGTGTAACCAAAAATCAATTTTGTATTTTATACGCGTTTTTTAAGCCAATTGAAATTATAACTTGGAAGATAACTAAAACTGTTAGTCTCAAATTACTATGTCAAATTTTGTGCATTTAGATAATTCCATTTTTGAGTTATTCGAATTACTTGTTTCTAAAAGTGTAGACTTTAAATTCGATAGATATCTAGACTGCAGATGATAATATTTGATATAAATAGATTATTTCATTCAATGGTTATCGCGGGCCGGGAAAATCTGATTGGTAGGGTGTTGTCTTCACAGTCCTTTGGCTGCTAGTTCGAACCCACCAGCCAAAGACTTTCCGTGGTGTGGTGCTGCACATGATAAATCTACCGTAGTTACAAAGTCCTTCATGTGGAGAGAAATATCACTAGGGGTACTGGGTTAGATGTGATCTCTCTCTGTTCGAGACCTAAATTACAATCTGTAAATTAATGAAACAAGTTCGTTGAGTAAAAAGGGTTTTTGAGCTGTATGAGCTAGAAGTCAATCTTCTGCACTCTGTTGCTCAGAGGTCCATATTTATTTTCGTTGTAAAGCAAAATACGAGAACAGCATTTTTCTGTCGTGTTAATTTAGGTTTGGAATAGTCGAACAGAGGATTTGGTTCAAAAATAGACAGAAATTTACAATTTCGAGATATAGACGTACATAAAATTTGTCTAGCTCAAGGCGTGTTTGAGTTGTCTATCATAAAACTTTTTTGGAGTTATTTTTGTTATAGACATTCGGACATTATTCCGAAAATGGGTTTTTCGAACTCAGGCAAGCCTAAAACATGAAATTTTGTTAAAATCTTAAATTTTTTTGGCAATTACTATACTCTATATATATACCAAATAAGAGAAAAAAATTACCATTTACATAGATTCCATCAAAAACGAATTGGACCATTGTCGTCCTCAACGCTAAGATTCACACAGCATGTTTTCAAACGTTATGCCTTCCTTTTCATATTATAACTATTACACTACGTGACACTTTCATATTTCATTCATTTGTGAATGCAGTATTTATATCTTTCATGATCATTAAGTTACTACCATTAATTTAGAGACAACTTTCCATACTTTCAAAGTATAGTTAGAGTAACTATAATGAAGATGGATAAGACTCAATTTCATAATAGAAATAAAAAAATAAGATAATTCGTTATTTTACCTGAAATCCTCTTTATGATGATAGGTGCTTACGCGATATCATAAATTTCCACGGGAGCAACCATAAATCAGATTGCATAGCATCTAATGCGTGAAGGAAGACTTTTCACTTTGAAAAGTGCGATAAAAATGAATGGTATCTCTCGCAGGTTCATTTTCGCACGCGATTGCCTTTTCATTTATAGGATTCTTGAATGCAATCGCAATTTTTCTTAAGAGAGAATCATTATTTCTTGAGGATTATGGTTTTTCCATTGATTCTCTTTTACCAACAATAAATATTCTGAATAAGTACGTTCGGAAACTTTGAAATTTGATATTAGGAGTTAATGGAAGGTATTAGATTCTAGGAGTTTTCCAAATTCGAATATTATCCATTTGTCTTCCTTTTATACAAAATAATGCATGGAAAAAAAAGTCGAAATAGAGATTTTGGCGAATTTGAACGTTTAACCCCTTTTTGTATTGAACATTTAGAAATCCCACTAAGCATCACCCGGGACTTACCGAAGTAAACAGCACATTTCCTAAATACTTCAAATACAGAGGAGCTACTTACGCATCACATTCGCTTGCACAGCCCCTTTCTACAAGAGGGGGGTGGGTAAATTCAAACATATTACAGATAGAATAGATAAAGAACATCCATCTCGGAGCAGAACTCCTACAAGGGCCTCTAGATTTAGACCCTTTTGAGTCCGAAAAACCCAAATTCGTACATATGTTCGATTTCTCTTTTATCATAATAAATAAAGAATTCACCTTAAGTCTTGAAATTAGGCATATGGTCTACGTATAGAATTTGTATATTTCTATCAAACATTGAGCAAAGTCTGTATAAAAAATGTCTTTCCAATTCTCTGATGAAAAGTTTCATTATACTCTGAAATCGAAGAACTATGAACGTATAAAATTTTATACTGATATTGCATAATTGAAGTGTCTAAGCATCAAAAAAAGAATTCCGATAAAGTATCTTTTGTCATTTTTCATATGCATATAATCGTAGTAACACAAAAATAAAAATAGTTTAAAAAAACACAAAATTGTAGAAATTTGTAATATGATTTTGACTTTATTCGTCAGGACAAAATTCATACCAGGAAAATATCTTTTGTACTTGTATGTTAACTGCATTTCACCGATTGATCGCCAAAAATATTTAAAATCATAGTCTAACTAAAGGATTTATAATTATTAAACGTCAATGGCATACAATTAATGATAAGCATATATATTTACTTGAGAGTATACCAGAAAGTTTCTTGAGACCTCTGTCTCTTCTACTGTGATTATATGGTTGAACGATTTTTGGCGTATTATAATTCAAGACTTTATATAATTTACCATGGTTAAAAATATCTTTTTCATCATTCACTCTTTTATTTATCATTTCATTTACTCATTTTTAGTGTGCGTGGTAACTAAAGCACCTTATACCTCGTGGTTACAAAGCTCTCCATACCCTGAGTAATACTACCAAAAAATACTGGTTTAGAAGTGATAGTTCTCTGTTCCAGATCAAAATTACGATCTGTAGATGAGTGAATGAAATGTATGAATGATGCCTGCCCCGTAAAAAGGGTTTGTGACGTTTGTGAGCTAGAAGTCAGACTTCTGCCTTCGAGAGTTTAGAGATCCATACCCTTAAAAGCTATTGCATTCTTCCTTCCGTTGTAAAGCGGAACACGAGAGCAAAAGCGTTTAGTCATTTTTTGCATAATATTATCTTTCGTGAAGTTATCTTTAGTGGTTTATCTCGCAAAACTTTGATGGCTTTCCATATTCTGGATTTAGATCTACGACATTAATTACTCTTTTTTATTGTAAAATACGAAAAGATGGAAGTTAGTTTGATGATATAAGAAGAAAGCGAATAGATAGATTATAATTCTATATTAAAATCAATTTCTACATTCATTCATTTTCAAAATTTAAAAGAATATTTCTATATATGATTACCTGTTTTAAATTAGTAAATTCTTGACAAATAGATGTGGGGATAAAAAGTCAGATTTCTAAAATATATATATATATATTAGATTTTTATGAAATATGTGTTTTTTTTATTTTCTTTCATTATTTTTAATATTCGATTTTATAAATAATGTATCATACTTCAAATTTTTAACTTATATTTGTTTCTTGGATTGATATGTAGCAAGCTACATATATGAAATTAGATTTGTAACTAATGCACTCAAATTTTAATATTGTGCTAAATTTTTGGCATAATCGACAACAGAGGAATTTTGATACGTAGCCATTATACCACAATTGTATAAATAAATCAAATTACGTATAAAACCTATGACAGTTTGCACTAGTCAATGTACTGTATTAGCAGATATGCATCAAATCTTGGACTAAACCTATGCCTAAAATGAATAAATCCTAAGAAATAAAAATTTCACTTTTACTATTACACGAATAATGTCGATATGTATGACATTTGTGGCAGAATCGGTGGTGGATGAAATCTGGTATATTATCATTACATCAAATCCTTCATGTGTATAAAACTTGATATTGCAAATATAACCATTTTTATTATAAACTGCAAATTTTATCTTGGAAAATTTGTCCTGTTTCATTTTCTTTGATGAAATGCGATTTATAATCTCCCATTTTGTAGAACAGAAACAGAAATTCTTCTATTCTTGAATAATCACTCTCAATAACTGTTCTTTTAGATCCCATATCTGCATTAAATTTGTCTTTGAAATCAGAAATCCTCACCTGGAAACGATTTTGAGATATAATGAATATGATACTCTCAGAGTGCCATACTGTTACTCCTCTAAAGTTAAACTTCGCTATACTGTCTAAATCTTCATCTAGTAGCCGGCTGAAGTGTCTTTTTGAAACTTTCTCACCTATTGTTTTACAAACGTGCATCATTAACTACATGTCAGTATCAAAAAAATAGTAACGAAAGTGAATATTAATGTACGGCCTTAAGCGAACAATCACTGAAATTCTATTAATACACAAGCTTACAAGTAGCCGTTAATACACAAATAAAATTTTATATTCGCTAATATGTATAATTGGGTTTTCTTAAGCTTGAATCATGGGGTGAAAATTAAATGCTAAGGAGCTTGTCAAGGAAGGATCTTAAAATTTTATTTTGTTGCTTAACCTTTGGGATTAGCTTAATTAATTAGTTAATTAAATATTAGAGTGTCAAGAAACTGAATATGCATTTATAGTTTTTCTTCCTATTAATTAATGAAAGTTTATCAAATACCTATAATACCAGATACAGATTTAATTTAAATTCCAATGCTTTTATGAGTAATAGAATTTACATTTAGATAACACAGACCTTTACACAATCACTTCCTGATGGGTTTGTCTGAAATTTGATGCTGTATAGAATCTGTGTAGGAAGTTGTATTCAGTGTTCAACTTATAATTGTCTTTGCTATTAGGTTTTTAGAAAAAATAATTTCCAAATTTATCGTGTTTCCTGAGATAATGTTTTATATCGTGTTTCCTGAGATAATGTTTTATATCGTGTTTCCTGAGATAATATTTTTGGCACGCGGAGATTCATTAAACTCTTCATTTTGAAATTTTTAGCATTTAAAATATTTTCCGTTTTTTATGTTGTTCATATAAAAAAAGTTAAAAGTTGCAGATACATTTTATATTTATATATCTTAAATAACTCATATTTAATCACAAGAAAAAGTTTATTCAAGAATTAATGTATTTAAATATTTTGATTAAGAATGATCTAATCATTTTTGCAGTTTTTCCATTAATAAATGGCTTTCAATGTAATTTTGTGTATACTATATGCGATGAGAAAAAATAGAATATTAAAAAAATTATGAAATTTATGAAATTATGTTCAATGTTCAGTATGGGAAGAGATAAAGAATTTATTGATATATATTTGCATATTAGAAGAAAATATTATTTTTAGCAATGATATGATTTATTTCATATTATTGTTTTTGTAGAATTTTAATATAACCTTCTAAAAAGATTGGAACCAATCATTTATCAAATTTTACTCAATTTCAGAAATCTTGTTCACTGACAAAATGAGATAATCATTTTTTTTGACACGAGGAAATTCATGTAACTCTCCACTTTGAGTTTTTGAGCAATTTAAACACGTTCCTATATATATATATATATATATATATATATATATATATATATATAAGAAAAAAGTTTATATTCATTCTGAATTCTTATATGGTGTTAAAGAAGTTGAAAAAGAAAACAAAAGTCTTTTATTAAAAAAAATCTTCTAAATCTCATAAACCATTCAAATACTATTATAAACTAACAGAAAATATGACGTTTGTTCGTATTTTTCTTAATATAAGCGAAAAAAAATCAGAAATAATACTGAACTTAACCAGCTAAATGTAGTTCTAGACATACTCTGTATTGATATACAAATATCCGGGAGAATTCAGTTTGTGTAAAGAAAAGACATTCTTTCGTATTGTCTACTCACAAGAAATTCAGTTTTTTAGTTTAGCACACAGGAAGTGAGGGATCAAATCCTTCCGCTTCCTCTTCTATCTCGTTTGGGTCGGAACCTTTACTAGAATTCCAAAACAGCTAGTGATAAAAAAAAAGAGGATGTTACGTTCTTTTTTTGAGGTGAGGGGGTTGTTTCCAATGTAGCATAAAAAAGAACATATTTTGCATCTATGTGAAGTAGTTTGCGAAATAATGGCTTAGAAAAATGAATTTTTAATGCATTATTGTTCATAATTAATCCTGAATTTTTAAAGTTATGTAAATGCAATAAAAACTTTTAAATATCAATTGCTCTTTTTTTCAAAACATTCGTCCAATAGTATTTGAAATGGCAGAGATACTCTAATTTATATTTTGCTTTTTTGTTTCTAATTTCAAATTAGTTATTAAAAATTACTAAATATTAAAAAAAATATTTAGGGATATTCAATAAAAGATGTATTAAAATAAAATAAAAGTTGAAGTGATTTAATCAATTTTGAAAAGATTAAAAGAGTTGTTTTCTGAATATATTAGGATAATGTCAAAGGGCAAGATATAAAAAGCAATTCAAAATCAAGTCTTTATAAAAAGAAAATGAACTAAGTTAAAATAATTGAATAGGTATAATTATATTAATAATGTGTGAAATATTAAGTAATGATTATCCTTTTATAGGTTAGTAACCAACATTAAATAAATAACTTTTTGTTAATGCTACCATAAGTGTTGAATGATATGTAAATGACTGCCCCTCAATGTTCAAATGAATGATATATAGTTTACTTACAGCTAATTTTGTAAAAACCAAAACATAAATAAATTTTTAATCTCCATTAAATTTGAAAGCGTCTTTATACGGGTAGATAGTTTGATTGAAAGACTAAAAAATCATTTATAAATATATTTTGTCTTTCTTGATTTTGAAATATAAATTTGAAAAAAATGGGCTACAAAATAGCAATAAATTGGGAAAAATTAATAATTCACAATGTCGATTTTTTTTAATCAGAAATTAACGCATTTTAAAAATTGTGGACATGAATAAAAATTCTATTTCAACTATAATTTCTAACTAGAACTTGAAAAGTTTTTTATATTTACTGTAGTTGCAACATTTTTTAATGTACGAACTCTTTCGATATGAAAGCAGGCATTTTTCAAAGATTAAAATATTTTTATCATTTAAAAAAATAGTTTTTCCAAAAACGATTTTTTAAAATAAAAAGCATCATATAAATTTATTAAGCGTATTATTAAAATGAAACTAATATCAAAACAAATTTAAAGAAATTTTTTAATACTATATAAAAAAGACTTACGATTTTTTTATAAGTTTATTCCCAATAATTGAATAAAAATTAAAAATCTTATGCAATAGCTTTTCTATAAAACCAAATTAATCATTTTTAAATCCCTTAATTTAAATTTGATGACTTAGAATTTTTTAAAAATATTTATTACATGTAACAAAAGAGATAACTGATTTTTTTTGATTTTATAATCTTATATCTAAACAAATCAGGTTTAACTAATTGATGATACATAATATACTAACATTTACTAATAAGTTATTAAAATGCCAATTATAATTTAGTAAGGATTTTAGCAATATATTGAATTTTTTACTCGGTAGGAATCTGTGCCATCTGTTTTTATCTATTTATAGTTTCAAGGAAGTATTTCTTTTTCGATGCATTTTCAAATTTCTTTGCATATATTCAACTCTTTCAATTAATTAATACTGAGTTTTCATGCATGTTTTTTCTTTTAATCAATACAAATATCAAAAGGCTATAGAAAATATTTAAATATTATACAAATTCTGAACATACAATGCGATATTTTATTTCCTTTTGTATCGAATTATTTCAAAGTCTTTGAAGTAATTGAGTCGGTTTTACAGTAAATTTTCAGATTTTAATCAGTTAATTTTGTCCAATCCCGAGCAACAATATATAGTATAAAGTAACAAATAATTGCAAAAAAAACATTGGGTCGCTAGAATAAAGGTTGCCTCACAAATGCAATCAGATTAAAGGGTCTTTACCAATGAAATAAATTCAGGAAAAAAATACAATAGATACAATGCAAAATCAGGATGAACCATTGATGCATTGAACAATGAATCATTTTCACGAATAACATCATCTAATAATGGCAGTTCCGGAAAGTAGATTTTGTGATTTAAATTTACTTACGTGATAGTATGCGTGTCATTCTGCTTACAACATATGAGACTGAAATTCATCCAGTTACGTTGCTTCGTTATGGCAGATTTGCATTCAAATATATCTTTTCTATACTTTTCTTTTACTTTAACTTTCAACCTCTAGTTTATTTAACTTACTTATAAAATATTCCTTCAAATACTTTTGTATTTACGATATGTTGTTCTAATGTAAATATAATTCCGATTTTGTATGTTTGTTCATAAAGAATGCAATAAACGCTTTTGGAACAAATTGTTTAACAGTTAAGCGTACAGTTTGAGTTGAAATAATATTATTAAGTTTAATAATAATATTTTTTCGTTGTTTTGCTATGATATAATACTCAAATACACTTTTTTCTATAACTAGATTGACATTGAAACTTTTCAATGAAATGGCAAATATAGTTTCAGGTTCAAACTTAATTTATAAATGCTTTATATATTTTTTGAAGTATCTTTGATGTTGGTAATACACTTACTATCTAAATTGTTTTGGTTTACAAATTTATATAAACGCCTAATTCTGGTAATAAACTTATTATGGCTAATTCATCCAGTTTGTTGCGAGTTTGAATATTGCTGTTATGTGATTGTAATAGTTATAGAGTGTAATTCAGTGGATAGTCAGCGTAAAAAAACAGAACGTCTGTGAACGTTTGTCATGAACTTGAGAAAATTCAGCTAATTTTAAATAAAAAAAAATACTGAATAACTAATTCCAAAAAAATAAAAACACAATTTCATTAGAATCTATAGAGTTAAAAGTTCTTGACAATTTCAATTCTTCAAGAATTTGTCGTAAGATCAAAATTAAACCTCTAACAAATATTACCTGATTCATTAATTAAAATAATATTTGGTCTTTCATGTTGAAGCATCTTTTGCACTTCTATATCAGTTTACACTTTTCAATAACTGGCCTTTCCATCAAAGTGGGCAGTAATCTTTTTATGGTCTACTCTTATAAGAGATATTTGAGTCTTTAATAACGGAAACAAACAGCAGCGCTTTCCTAACTTACGGCTATTCTAATTATTGTGCTAATTTATGCCTCCATTAAACAAATAAAATATTTTATTCATGCCTCTAAAATAACTGCAATAAGAATACGCATATAAAACTGAATTATTAGTCGAATGAATTAGAAAATGTTTATTTAAGAAATCATTTGCCTATTTTCTAATGCCATTCATTTTTCAAAAATCATTATCCTTATAAATGAATCATCAAATCATCTCTATCCCCGGTGCTTCGAAATATACTCATCTAAGTTTTGGCAAGCTAATGATCGTTACATATTCTATTAGGTGTAATTATTAGAGATATGTTAGTTATAAATAAACAGCATATTTTAATGTTAAATGTACAAATTTTATAATTTATTAGGATGTAATATTGAAAATGTGTATAACTAGAATTTATTTTATCTACGTAAGAAGCTTATGTATTGATTATTGGAAAAATAGTGAAATCTTTCAGCACATATGTGGCAGAATAATGTTAAACTCGTTAATATAAATACAAAATTCCCTGTCTGAAAACTAAATAATCAAACACTCGTTAGTTTTAAAATTTATACTACTTGTTATAGTTTTATGTATGTTGAACTTAAGAATGGCGATTTTTTTATTGTGTGGAAGTAAGTTCACTCAAGAAAAGTCTTTTTTTTTTTACATTTAGAGGCTTACTATTTCTCAAAAAATATATAAGAAGATAAAAAAAATATGTGAATATTTCTTTAGTTTTACAAATATTAATTACGAAACTCATTCTGAAAATTTACTGATGAGCAATATTTAATTTATTATTCATTATAAATACTATAAAAATTATCCAAAAGTGAATCACATTGTATAAAACATCGATTTTTAAATAATATCTAATGCCTAACGATTAATAGTATTTGTTGGTAGCAGAATAAATATAATGATTTACATGATATTTTAATATTTTGCATCCGAATGTAATAAATTATTGCCTTCCTCTTTTTACTGTAGAAAAAATTTGCCTTCATGAGAATATTTAATAAATAAATCGTTTTAAACGTGTTTATATAATTTTTATTGCTTTAAAAATACATAAATAAATTAGGAAATAATAGAGTAATCTCTTTTTTAATCTAATAAAATAGGTTTTTGTCTGACAATATTTTTATAATAATGAAATCCCTAAATATCGTTATATTTATGTTTTTTATCTTTAATAAGCTCTATAAATCTCTTTAGATTTGTTAGTGGGTTTTGAGAAACTAATCTATTTTATGAACCCTATACTGGAAGAAATGAAAACAAATACATATACTTCTTTTGTTATAAGAGAATATTTAAATTTGCATTATAAATTAATTTTTTAGTTCTGTTTTAACTGATTATATTACAAGACTAGCGATATATTTTTAAGTAATGATATTTTTTAGAATTTAGAGTAATTATTCCTCTTTACTCTTCAGTTTTCGAAATATTTCACATACATTTACTATTCATTTGATCTGATTTGAATCTAAAAGATAGTATGAAAACATTTCCACTCCGAATCACAGGGTTTTTTCTTCACATATATTACATATAAACACAATACTTTTATTTTATTTTATGAAAAAACCTTTCTAATGACCTCCAAATATATAAAAATAAACAAAATCGGAAAAATCTGTAGTATTAATTGTTGGACAAATATATTCTATTAGCATATCAGTATAAATTTCAAAAAAGTTCCTTATCTTTTTGTCTGTCAATAACAGTCTGTCAACAAGATGGTAGCCTATAGATGAAAGGCTTGTGAATATAGTACTGCTCGAAAGTTTGCCCAGTAGGACTGTTGGATTGGCATCAGCAGCCAATCATCGCCATTTCATTAGGGTTGTAGCACTTGCGTCATCGCTGAGTAACGTACATAGGTGATCACAAAACGCCCACTTCGTATACTTATGAAATTAACTCAACAGAACTGATGGAGAAATTAGTTGATGAAGATTGGGACTCTATTGCCTTAATTACAACTTTGTGCAACCATTTGTTAATCATTCATTGAGTTATTACTGTAACATTTTGACACACCAGTATATTTCATCATATGTTTAAAAATATATTAATTATTTATGTTTCAATTAGTGTTGTATCATGTATTGTAAAATTCTCGTTCGATAACTTATATAAACAAACAATAAAAACAATTGTGATCAGACTTCCGCCATTGGAAAAGAAAATTACAAATTTTGACACAAAAAATCTAGAAATAAAGATCAAAAGTCCTTTCTTCATTTAATCAAAATAGCCCAATAATGTTAAATGAGTTTCGGATATATAATTGTAATCATGTTTCTTTTCATTTTAGTGCTGAATCCGATTTTAGAAATCACAGAATATCATGTTTCAAATATCTTAATTTTATTAATTAGCTCATAGAGCAAAATATCATTTTAAACGGTTAGTTAAAAAATGAAAATATAATTAATATAGAGTTGCTTCAATTACACTACTCCTAATTTGATTTTGCATCATTCACATGCTTCCTATTTTGAATTTTGCTTTATTCACGTAATTCCTATTTTAATTCTGCATCATTCACAGAATTCCTATTTTTATTTTGTATTATTTGCATAGTTTCTATTTCAATTTTGCATCATTCACACATATTTTTTATTACGTCTCATTTATATAATTCCTATTTTAATTTTGCATCATTAACACCATTACTATTTGAATTCGCCTAATTCACGTAATTTCTTAATTTTACATATTCATAGAATTAATGTTTTGATTTTGCATCATCATATAGTTTCTATTTTGATTTTGTATCATTCATGCAATTTCTTTTTTGTTTTTTCATCATTCACACAATTCTTTTTTTTTTTTTTGATTTTGCATCATTTACACAATTCGTATTTTGGATTTGCATCATTCACATAATTCCTATTTTAATTTTGCATCATTCACTTCATTACTATTTGAATTCGCCTAATTCACGTAATTTCTTAATTTTACACTATTCACAGAATTCATATTTTGATTTTGCACCAATCACACAATTCCTATTTTGATTTGGCACAATTCACATAATTTTTTTTAAATTTTGCCTCATTCAAGCAATTCATATTTTGAATTTGCATCATTCACACAGTTTCTAATTTAATTTTAAATCATTTACTCAAATACTATTTTAATTCGCTAAATTCTCTTCATTTCTATTTTAATTTTACATCATCCACAGATTTTGTTTTTGCATCATTCGCATAATATCTACTTTGATTTTGTATCTTTCATATATTTCTTATTTACTAATTTTTTAATTATTTTATTTATTAAAAACTTAGAACGAAGAAACTTCATCAACACACAGTAACGAATAAAGAAAATTTGCTTGAAAGGATAAATTACGATGGTGGTATACATTACGATGTTTCCTATTCTAATAATTATCAGATGTAAAATAAATGATATAAAACTGCACATGAAATAAAAATTCTATTCTACACTTTCAGAAATAAATACAAAAATAATGGACTAATACTTAAAAAAACATGAATGAATGAATAAAAAAAGAAAAGAAAAGAAAAACGTAATATTTTTTATACACATGTGGTAAATATTAATTGCAAACAATGAAATTTAATCAACTAATCTTAAACGATCTTTCTGCTTGCTTATTAAGAGAAAAGAATTCAATTAGGGACTTTTCTAATTAGTATATATATATATATATATTATTCTTTTTATTTATTTGGTGTTTGATTTATTAGAACAACAAATCAAAAGATACAGATACATTTTTATAATACGGAAACATACGAAAATAAAAGCTTATTTTAAAAAAATTGGAATGAAAGTTAATTTAATAAAAGAGAATCTTTAGAGTATAGTTTATCTTTGAAGAAAATTTCCTAAATTTATTTGCTTTGTTAATAAGTTTTGCTATATATTCATATTTTCTGATATTTTTCAAATAATTATTGATAAGCTGGTTATTTAAAATTTATTTTTAAAAATTATTTTATACTTTAGGAAAAAGGTGTGAAAATATATTTCACGTTTCATTTCATCTTACCTTTTATTCTGTAAAAAGAAACAACAGACTTCCAATTTCGTTTAAATATCCTTTAAAAAATCATACACACGTATTAATTATTTTGAATTAAAAAATATTTTTTTTTCATTATTCATTATTGGATGTATAATTTAAACAAATCAAAAGATACTAATACATTTTTTAAATATATATATATACACACACACATAT